>ML434577.1:49200-104332 GCA_005239525.1 Nicotiana knightiana | reverse complement strand
AATATTTATAGCAAAAAATAGTATAGAATTTGGGTGTGGTCAAAAAATAGTTGTTCACAGTTCCAACTACTACTGTTACGGAATAATAAATACAGAAAGTAAAGAACACAAGTATTTTACATGGAAAACACCTGGCTCAAAAGGTAAAAAAACCACAACCTACTTTCCAGTAGGATTTTCCCAAACTCTCCCCTAAAATCACTGAGCCAAAAACTACGTTTACAAAAACTCTTTTGTAAACTTAGGATTAACTCTAATCACGTTGTAGCACACAACCTCTAACTGTTACGACAACTTCAAGTTAACTCTAACTTGAAAACTCTGAGTACCTATTACAATTGCCTCTAGATAAAGTTGAAAGGTACAATATGAAAACACCTACTACAATTGAACTAGATAAAATACAAACACTTGGAGCTGGTTCTTCTATCTGGTTCATGTAGCTTCAGGTTTGCACACTTGAATCACACACGAACTGCTTGCAAAATTGCGTTGCTATTTTGCTCTCAATTCACGTTTAACTTCTGTATTTTTGCAACACCTATAATAGAGAACAACACTGATGTTCATAGAGTTAGTAAATAAAGATTAACTAGAGTTCTAATGCTTTACTCTTCCATGGTGGAAGAGTTCTAGTTGATTTCAACTTCTAACTCCTTCCCTACCTTGGATAATGTTCTCTTTGATTAAGGAGCCCTTCTCCTTATCAATTATGCAACTTTTTCGATCAGGAGATATCAAATACACTAATTTAATCTTATCTCCTTCACGTGCATCTCACGTGCTCGAATCTGCCCATTTCTATGCACACAAGGGATGGACCTGGTTCATGCCTGAGTTCCTTTGTCAGTCTTCAAAACTAACCTTTACTTGGGCCAACAAACTTCCAATTCTACCTTTAATGAGAAGATTTTATAACCACACAAATAGACTTGACCCATTTTTGACTTGTTTAGAACCACAAATTCAAAAAGTCTTCATGTTTTCTTAAATTCTGTGCCTAGTCAAACAGGTTTACATAAATTGAAACAGATAAAGTACTTCGTATGGGATGCGTAAATCCTTCTGGAGAATGGGTATTAATTGATAGATGGAACTTCGACATCCGTAATTAAGCTACAATTGAGTTATATTTTTTTCCAAACCATATTTGAGTTTAGTTACGTCACTTATTAAAGTAGAAGCTATACAAGATTTTACTTATTCTGCTATATCTTTTAATCCTAACATGTAATTTTTCAGTTGTGTCCTTTCCTTATGAGTTTTTCTCAAATAATATTAAGGATATTTTTGTCAACCAACATTGTATTCGAGTTTTTATAATAAATAGATAGATAGATAGATAGATAGATATAGATTATTATTATTAGAATTTTTTCTGTTAGGAAATATTTGTACACCGATTTTTTTTTGCTAATCAAAGAGACTTTTATTAAATAACACAAATGGAAGTTATTACATAATGACAACTGAACATATAGTTCCAGTTCCATAAAGGTCTTCCTTTAGTTCATTAAGGATAAAGGGATGTGGGTATACAAAAACCAAAATACTTTTCCCCATGGCTGGATTTTGCCTTTCCCATAGCAAGTCAGTTTATCTGTTGCAGTATTGGCTTCTCTAAAGATGTGGCACACCTAAGGGCTTCCCAACTTCTCCATTAATTGCCTGCAATCCATATTTAACATGAGTGAGAAAGCTAGATTATTATACGATAAAAGTTGAATCAATACCTGTGAGTCCGTTTACACAATAAGTGAAACTAAGTTGTTATTGAGTGCCAGCCTTAGACCATTGTAAAAGGCCAGTATTTCCATATGAATGGCAGAGTGCGTGTAGTTGTAATTGGCATAGCCAATGATCCATTCACCATTTTGGTTCCGAAAAAGTCCATCACCCCTTCCTTCTTTATTAATTTCATCGTAAGCACCGTCAGTATTTAGCTCTAAGAATCCATTTGGGGGAGGTTGCTATCAGATTGATTTCTTTTGATAAAAGGTTTTTGTGGGGTGATTGTGGACCATGTGCAGATACTCCATAGCTTGGAAAGTAATGTTTGTATGTGTTATTGGAGTATTAAAGGTCTGGAAAATGGTTTGATTCCTATTTTCCAGATAGCCCAAAGAATAATAGGAGTTAAGATGGTTGGTGGGGATCTTTTATTATTCGTAACAATCCATTGAGTTTGTGTTGTGCAGAGAGAAAGAATTGCAGGTTCCAATTGGTTTGGATGGATATGTATGTTGGAATGATCCCATAAGGTTTTTGTTTTTGGGCATGTTATAAATAAGTGGTCAATTATTTCAGTAATGTTAGGACATGAAGCACAAGTGTTTAATCGAATAATGTTTCGATTAAATAAGTTTTCCGTTGTAGGTAATTTGTTATTAAAGAGTAACCACAGGAAGAATTTAATTTTATTTAAAGTATGAATTTTTCACACCCATTTGATGTTTGGGGGAGGAGGGCAGGTGAGAATTATTTGATACTTGTAAGTGTTGCGCCCCCTTTTTCCTCTCCTTTCGGATTAGTCAGGATTTTTTGACATTATTGGGACAACTCATTTCCTTTTGGGAAAAGGGATGTAAGGAATTTCAAGAATCGCCACCTAACGAATTAAGGTGCGTTAGGGCACCTATTACGGGTCATTTATAATACTAATTGTATAACTAGAGATTGGGTAAGGTTTTGAAGTTACTTCAAGGGGAAGGTGTTAGGCAACCCTCGAAGTCCACAACTGTGGGTCCCCACCAAACTTACTTTATGAATTAATCAGGTGCAAATAAGCAGTCTAATCACACATATGTGAATGAATGAAGGCTTTAACAGATTAGCAGTCTAAGCACACATATTTAAATGAGTGAAAGGAGTCTTAAGTTATTTATCCTATAGGATCATATCCATGCAATGCCCGATAATCACTGCTCGATGAGGGGCTACACGCTGCATTAGCGCATGGGTCATCATATCCTTTTCTACCCATTACCCCACCCCTTAGTGGTTATTAAGCGAATTTTATTTAGCGAGCTCTAAGCGTGCTGTTACCCGTTCCTTCCTTGTGGTCCCGGAGGAGTTTTAGGACCTCTAAATCTGGGCAATTCTAGACAACCCCTAAGGTATTTGAAAAGGAAAAATCTAGGCGACAAGAAAATAACACGTAGGACTAGCAAGTAAGTGAAATAAAGCAATTAAAAGGCTCATGTTTTACCTCCGCACATATAGCAAACAAACAGCACGTCTCAAACACAAATACATGCAATTTTTAGAAAGAGTCCTAGGACAGGATATCTAGGTGAACATTAATATACAGAATATGCAACATTGTTTCACAAACTCAATGGCAGGGTCCTAATCAGTTTGCCTACTGATTTTAAGTCTTGTAAAACTTAGCGGTAAACAATCAAAAATATAGTTTCCAATTTTATATAGAGATTAATTACCTAAGGCTTGCCTAGGCATGGGACTGTACGTAATAACAATTACAAGATATTTTAAACAATTTTGAAGTTATTTAATCTACAAACATGATGTTCTAGGTGACACATATTTTTTTTTTTTAAAAGGGGGATTTATACCAGTTATGTTTAGAAAACATACATCTATATGTGAGACTATTTTATGTCTTTTCAGGGTCAGTTACTCATTTTAATCGAAATAGACGTGTTCATACAAATGCAAACAGAGTTCCTAGAACATGATATCTAAGTGAATACAAGAATGATAGTTTTATTAAGACAGGGCTATTAGCCTAATAGCAGAGTTTCTAAGTGAAAACACTTGTGCCAAATTAAAGCATGGAATAGTAATGTAAAGTATGCTGAAGTAATAAACGTGAAGCCCTAAGAACAGGATATCTAATACATGTTTAACATGATTTGGATGCAAATGAACACATTAGTCCTAGGACATGGCTTCTAATGCAAATTTGAAGAATATAAAGCCTAGAAACATGGTTTCTACCCTGTTTTACCCACAGTACCATACACTACCCTCCCTTTTCATTAGTCACCCCAATATTTGCTTACAATTAATTATTACAGACTAATGGCTGAATGAATTACATAAATGAAAAGTAAAACTAACTATAGGGAGCCTGCAGTAGGCCCAAATCACACCTGATAAGGCCAGGCCTTTGATAGTCTCAAATGCCAAGGATTTCATAGCCAATTTCATGTCCAGGTGTGTCAGAGTTTCCTAAGGACCTCAAGGATCCCAGGCAGTGCTCACACCTAGACAGGGATTGAGTAAGTGCAGTGTGGAAGGGCCAACCCCAGTGTGTGCCAGATTTCAGAGGAATCTCAAGAGGATCCCAAGGCAGTACATACACTGGAGGGGTAGAACCTAGGGACTTAGGAGTAAAGTGAGAGTGCTTGACATAGTTTTGAAAAGGTTTTGACAAGAAAACAGTACTAAAATGATTCAATAAACAAAGAAGTTTTTTGAAAATAAGGATTGATTTAATATTAAAACAGCTGGAGAACAGTATGAAAATACTTTTGAAAAAATCAACAAAATAGCCTAGTTGGTTGCAGAACAAACAGGATCCAGCATCACTCAAACAACAGTCTTTTACACTGGGGTTATGGGAATTGGGGACACATAAAACACATCAGTGTGTATAGTGAAGCATATAACAACAGGGTGCACATAAGCTTTCCAGGAACTTTATAGGATTAACAAGTTGATAGCAAATAGGTGGTAGAGGCATAACACAGCCATGTAGAAAGACATATTAACACTGGACAAGTTAGAACACATAGCCAGAGTTACTTCGTAATGTTAGACCTTAGCAAAGTATATCAAGAAAGAACATAAATGAACAGACTAGGCAAGCATCACAAGTGTTCCTAATTCAAACATGCTGACATACATAACAAGCATATTGACACATGTGGATAAAGTAGTAGGCGGAACTAGACATACTAATCACAGATTAATCAGAACAGGATTCAGCCATGCTTAGGTGAACAACAATTAGGCAGTGTAGTTTAGACATACTAGTTGCATATTGAACAACAAGACAGTAAGCAGGAACAAGATTGAAAATCAATGAACTAAAACAGTAATAGAACACATAGAGTTTGGACTTTGAAATCGAATTAGGACATACCAGTTAGGAAGAGAAAACACAGGGTATAGAGCAGAAGTTGTGCAATAGCTAGCCTTGGCTTACAGCCGGCTAGAGCAGTGTAAGATGCAAATAATAAGGAAGAGCAGAGAGAGCTTTTAAGTGTAAGAGAGTTCTTTGAACTAGTGTTCGTGTCTAGAAGTGAGAATAGATGAGAGTATATATAGAAGTTGAGAGCTAAACAGAATAAAGTAAAGAGATCAATTATTCAGCAATTAAGGGAACTTACAGAATCAATTATGCACGAAATCAGTATAGTCTCCCCTAATTAAGGGGTAATTACCCAACGGTAAAGGGAAGGACAATATTTAAGGAAAGAAAATCAAGTAAGACTCAAGCACATAATGGGCAATTAGGGGTAAATAAACAGGGGTTCAATTAAGGAAACAATCTATAAGTATCACGGCTAATCAAATAAGGCAAGAAAATAATTAGAAGGTGTAAAATAGGGTAATAATCAAGAATCAGCACATAGGTCTTAATAGAGCAAATCAGTGAATCAAAACTCAAAAATAACACTGATTTTAAGGAGAATAATATAGGTTTTCCAAGAATAACAGATAAGCTAAGTATAAACACATAGAATCAGTCAAGAGTTGAATCAGGAACCCTAATAGAAGCACATTAGGGTAAAATCACAAGACATTCAAATTAAACGAAGGAGAGATCATGTGAATCAAAGCACAAAACATAGTCATGTATCAAATAACACGGACAAGCTCAGAATACAAACAAAATACCAAAAATTGGGGGTTTTAGCATAAACTAGTTAGGGTTGAGGTAAACTCAACATAATCAGTCGAAAACACATAAGAACAGGAGATTAAAAACTTAAAATCAGAAAAAGTTTTGAAGAAGAGGATTTTCAGGAAACCCTAGTTTATGAAAATGAAAAGCCACTCGAAAATTAGAAGATTTTCATAAAAATCATGTGAAATAAGTTCAACCCATCTCAGATTTGTACAGATTTGAGAAGTTCAAAGTACGAAATTAGGGTTTTTACAAAATAACACAGAGATGAAGATATAGGCTTAGAAACCCATAGGTTTAAGGCAAAAATAAGAAGATCTTACTAGAAATCAAACCAGAGTAGCCTGAGACAGGCAGGAAAGAACCAAAGTCGTAAGTGGACTGACCCTGGTCCCTTGAGGACCTTAGAGACAGCAGTAACTAGCATAAGAGAGATCCTTGGAGGTTTGAGGGTGGTGAGAAACCACCATGGATGGCGGTGGATAGTG
Source organism: Nicotiana knightiana (assembly GCA_005239525.1). Classification (NCBI taxonomy): domain Eukaryota; kingdom Viridiplantae; phylum Streptophyta; class Magnoliopsida; order Solanales; family Solanaceae; genus Nicotiana; species Nicotiana knightiana. The sequence goes on along the minus strand of ML434577.1, from coordinate 97,966 downwards.
ACGACGAGGGGGGAATTAGGGTTGGGTTTAGAGAGAATTTGAAAGGAGGGGAGGTGAGTGACGACGGGGTGAGAAGAGGAAAATGAGAGGTCTGGGGGGTAGTCTTTAGGTTTAATTATGGTAGGATTAATTTGGGTCGTTGATCAAAAATGATCAACGGCCAGGATTCAATAAGACCTGGGTCGGGTTAGGTAAGGGGTATGGGATTGGGTTTATTAGGCTGCTTCATAAGGGTATTTGGGCTAGCTAATTAGGCTGAAATTGAAATAAATAATGGCTATTTATAAAATACCCCAAATAAATTAGTTAAAATAATTTTTAAAATAATTACTAATTATAAAAAAATAAATTTCATGCACAGAAAGGTTTTAAAATGGTTATTTAGTATTTAAAAATACAAAAGACTAATTTTTGGTAAAAATAACACGAAAATTATATGCATGGGCTATAATGGCAAAGTTATTGCAATTATAGCAAAAAAAGTGCCAATTTGGCTATTTATGGAATGATTTGGACTCAATAGGACCATAATAGTAATATTAAATCAAGACAGGTTTTTGAAATTATTTGTGATGTAATTTTATAATTATTTATTAAAAATAAAATACTGAGCAAATTAATAAAAATATAAAAAATTATGAAAAAATACCAATTGATGCTAATGCATAATTTTGAAGACATATATGCATTTTTAAGTTATTTTGGGGGAAAATTGGGTTTCAACAGTAAGTACATATAGTAGGCTGATTTTGTGGAGAATAAACCTGAGGTTGTATTTTTCCAAAATAAGGAATCATTTTTGGGTTCTGTGAATGTAAGTGCTATTTATTTGGTGTATAATATTTAAGAGAATATCCATGGAAAGATCTGAGAGATCCCACTTATTATTGGGGGAAATACTTTGGACATTTTTTGTTATATCTAATTACTTGAGGGGGCCATGTATAAGAGAATGTTGGGAGTCATTCGACGCAACCCAATTATCTTCACAGAGTTTAATACTAGAGCCATTGCAAATATTCCAAGTAATTCCTTTATGGAATGTCGAGAAGTTTTTAATAATGCTTTTTCATATGTAGGAATCAAATGGTTTCATTTTAAAATCATTTTGGGGATAACGTGATTGATATTTACCTTTTAAAACTTTAACCCAAAGGTGGTGTGAGTTTGTAATAAAACGTCAAGTCAGGCTAGAGAGAAGGGCTGAATTTTTTCCATTAATTTTTGAGATTCCCAATCCACCCATATTTTTGGGAAGTGTAACAATTTCCCAGTTTGCTAGATGGATTCTTCTCTTGTAATTAGCAGTGGAACCCCAAAGGAAGTTGCGTTGAATACGGTCAATTGTTTGTATATATTTTTTGGTAATAAATTTATTTGCATTGCGTAGGTAGGTATTGTTGTTAGAACAGTTGTTATGAGTGTAGTACGCTCTGCAAGGGATAGTTGTTTTGCCTTCCATCCTTGTAGTCGTTTATTCACACGGTCAATAATATATTGGTAGTCAGTACTTTTAGGGTGGTGATTGGTGATGGGTAGGCCTAAGTAGTTACCAAATTTGGACGATGAAGTCATGTTGAGTATGTGTGCTATGTTCTGTTAGGCGGTTAAGGACCCATTTCTAGAGAAGAAAACTTTTGATTTTAAAAAATTAATTTTTTGACCCGAAATTGTTGAGAGCTTGTTGAAAATATTAATAATTGTAAAAGTATTTTTAGTGTAGACTCTTGCGAAAAGTACTAAATCATCGTCAAATAGTAAATGTGAAATCTTTTATGACACCTTACCAATTCGTATGGGGTCCCAAAGTTTTTGATTGACAGCTTGATTTATCCGGCGTGTCAAAGATTCCATTCAAATAATGAATAGATAAGGTGAAAAAGGGTCGCCTTGCCTAATTCCTCTAGTTGAATTAAAAAGGGTTGATGAATTTCAATTTATTAAGATGGATATGGACGAGGTTGTAACACAAGTCATTATGAGGGTAATTAGTTGAGGGGAAAAATTTAGACTAATGAGGGAATATCTAATAAAGAACTATTCTAGATGGTCAAATGCTTTTTCAAGATTAATTTTCAGCATCATATGACCAGTTCTACCCTTAGCTTTGTTGAACGTATGTATGGCTTACTGGACAATAACACAGTTGTCAGTAGCCCTGCGTCCTGAAATGAAGCTGCATTGGTTTGGACTAATGATTTTATCTAATAGAGGTTTGATACGGTTAACAATTATTTTTGTGATTATTTTGTAAATCGCGTTGCAGAGACTGACAAGTCTATGTTGGGTGATCATTTTTGGGTTGTTAACTTTGGGGATGAGGGTGATATAAGTAGAGTTGATTTCAGGAGGTATGTGGGATGAGGAGAATGCGTCCGTAAATTTTGCTAACAACACAGTTAGTGTCTTCCCAAAATTGTTGGGAAAATATAGGATGAAGACCATCGGATCCTGGTGCTTTAAGAGGTTTAAAGGATTCGATAGCGTGTTGGATCTCGTAAATTAAAAGTGGTCTTATGAGAGACAATTGGTCTTCATGTGTTAGGGAGTTAATATTTCTGGGGATGAATTCTTTAACGCTAGAAATTAATTCAGTAGTGTACACTTCCTTAAAATGATTTGTGACAGTAGAGATAATTGCATCTTGGTCCAAAGTCCAGTTACCTACAGTGTCAGTTAAGCCAAGAATTCTATTTTTGCGTCGTCTGTGGATAGTAGTTGTGTAGAAAAATTTTGTATTGGCATCACCTTCATTTAGCCATTGAACTCTAGATTTTAATTTTCAAAAATCCTTCTCTTGACGAAGAATATTATTGTAGTGAAGAATAAGTTTTATTTCCAGGTTGTAGTGGAACATGTGTTTGGAAAATAGATCCAAATCACAAACACAACGGTTTGTCTTTCATTGTTGTGTTAGTGATGGTACTAGTTGTATAACAAAGTCCCTTTTAACTTTCTTTAAGGGGTTGTGCGAAATTGAGCGAGCCCAGTTCGTCTAGTCTTGGATAGATTGGGCTAGTGAAGTATATTCATTTGGGCTCATATCTCAGGTTACCTCATCTAAAAGCTGAGATGACATATATAATCCAAGTTGATCGTGACAAAACTCATCAATACATAAAATAATAAGTTTTTCTGGGGTTTAATTTGATTGATGTAACTCATATAAATAATGATCAATAAAACAAGACGCTTTTATTATTTTGATTCGCTGATAGACAAACTACGAAATAACAAACAGGTAAAAGAAAAATGATTTTGAATTTGGTGGATGGTGATGTTACCTATAAAGTCCGAATTGATCCTCTCGTTTTGGTTCAAGAAACCTTCAAACAGGTTATGATTGAACATTTTAATTGATTTGATCTATTTTAATCCATTCAAATGTAAAATACGTACAAACCCTATAGTCCTTTAAAGGTTATATTTGTACTATATGCAGCTTAAAAGGTAGAAAGAGATATTGCAGAATGAGACGAATCCTTGAAGCAAAAAGAATTTCATAAAAAAATAAAAAATAAAAATAAAAGAATTTTGATCACTTCAAAGTCTGCTAGTGCTAAGTTAGATCTTGAATACTGCTAATCGTATTATTAATTGATATAGGCACTAAAAAGCGCTATGATTAAAGTATTGATCGTCAAGATTATTGGTAAAAGAAAGCAATGATGACAGCTTGACAATAATAAAAGCACAATTCAGTATTTGTAATAAACCAGTGAATTACAATATGGTCTTTCATATAAAATTTTCTTACACAATCATGATTACGTAATGCTTCAATGTGTAACTAGTAATCTTTTATAGTTATATAGTGAATTTCTGTTATAGGCAAACGATTAGTCCTTGAAATTCATGCGTTATATATATTGTTAGTATTATTTTTTATTTAGGCGTTATTCTCTAATTTGATAATGTGAAAAGAAAGAATATTTTTTAATTAATACACAATTAATCTGTCGTTAATTCTCATATCTCTTCACCATTAATTCGTATAAAATCTCTAAATTGTATGTATATATAGAGTGCTTGACTAATCTATTCGCAATAATCTATTAGTGCTCGACGAATCATGTAATCTCTATTAAAGATAGGGCTGCGTATCCCGCAGATTGAATGAATATTTACTTAATGGTTCAGTTTATCGATTATCAGCTTGTAAATGTACTAACTGTTAGTCGCCCGATAAGATATTGGGCGGATTTGTACCAGATTAGCAATTATTGAATTGTTATCGAGTGATATATTGACTAAATCAGATAGACAATAAAAACTATATATGAACGATCCAATCACAATCATACTCCAGTATGCTAATGAACCACTTCATTATTAATGGTAGTTTCTTCTTGTTTAATTCTTTTACAATAAGCAAGGTAAAATACAATTGGGGATCCTTAACCAGTAATAGAAGTTCAGTTAACATAAATTCTGGATATCGTTTTTCTTCAGTTACCAAATTAAATGATTTATTTGAGCAAAAAGATATCAAACTATCTAAATTTGTCCAGCCCTACCTCAAAAATAAGTTATAAGCTAAAGATATTAAGCATAATAAACTTTTTGTTGTCGGAGATAATTGCGTTTTGATTGAGCTATTGATATAAGGAAAAGGAAATTAAGTAAAGTAATCAAAAAATACTTCTTTTTCTTTGAACCAAAAATCTTCCTTTTCTCAAAGGAGAATCGAAAACATCATATTTTCATACAATATCTTAATTGAATTATATATAATGAGCAATAAATTAAGTTGAACTCTATATCTACACATACCAAAAATATCACAAAATCCTAATACCAATCTAATCTATTTTATAGATATTTGGACTAGAGTTGACAAACAAACAAAACAAGCAATATACTTTCTTAGTATCAATTAGAAATCTAAATGGCGATGTTGACGCTCAAGCGGCTAAGAAGTTGCTTTATAGTAGGTAAAAATTATAAATATAATATTAACAGTTTATCCGATAAGAAAATTAAGTAATCCGTTCCCGAGTCGATAAACCGTTAATTATAAAATTTCAATCTATTTATTAATCGTTAATCCAATAACCCGATACTAATAAATTATTAAATCACTTTTACGATTCGATTCACGATTACACTTCGATTTCGAACATCCCTAATCAAAGAGGAAAGTATTCTCTTTCAGAATGTTTTGTTCTACTTTTGAAGTTCGAATTCTTATTGGGGCAAGAAAATCTTTCCATTTCATTATAACTTTTAGTGGTGAGTTGATTTGTATCAGTATTATACAAAGTTACAAACATCAGATACAGCTAATTTGTTGTTTTCGATTAAGCAACCTCCTTAATAAGGCTGACCTTTTCAGTTTTCACCCCCACCCACCCACCGTCGATACAGTCCGGGTTAGCACGCCTAGTCAGGGAAAAGGGGCCCACAGGGGGAAAAGGGCCAGAGGCCAGACCACGCACGTCAATGCAAATTGCCACAGAATGTTTTCAGCTGCAGAGTCCAGTCAGCAACAAAGCGTGGAATTTCATGGACTGCGTTGTCGGGAATCTCTAATTCTGTACGACGACGTTCACCTTCCCCATGCATCGCCCACGCCGTTATTATAATAACTAGTTTCTCATTTTGTTCAATCTTCAATTCTTAGATCCCCTACCCGCATGCCTTTGGTTTGCCTATTTCAGATTGTTCTCCTTTATTAGGCAACCTTAGAATTGGAGCCTAAGGCACCCCATCGATCGCATTACAAATTCGAAGTTAAGCATATTTGGGCAAGAGTATTACTGGGTTGACCTCCTGAGAAATCTCGTACTGCATTTTTTTTTACCGTGAAATCAATTAATAATGTCTCTATCAGGATAGACGGATAACATCATACCTTTTGGGTTCTGCGTGAATGTATAATATTTCGTGCACAGGGACGGATCTAGCATATACTTCGTGGGTTCAATACTAATAGTAGAGATGAACCCATAACTTTCAAATGATAATGGGTTCAATACTAAAAGTTTTAAAAGTTGAACCCATAAAATTTAAATTCTAGACCCGCCTCTGTTCGTGCACCAAACTGCCCTTGTTAGGCAAAGTTAGAATTTATTCTAGGATAAAACAAATTTTAAACTTGAAGGCTAAATTAGTGTCATAAAATTAAGTACTCTCATCTTATACATATTTTATATTTTGAGCATTTGATAAATGTTTAGATTCAAGAGTTTTTTGTGTAAATTGTATGAATTGAATTGTTAGTCTTTCTTTGATGGTAAAGTTACTCCCTCGGCTAGATGTCAGTATTTTTATTTGTGGAGCCAAACAATTTAGTTGTTGACTATAATTATTTCAAACACTTATCAAAAACCTTATACAGAGTGTTTTAAATTGTAGTACTAGTTACAGTGCACTCATACGTTGCTACGAATCTTTCTCAATGAAGGTTTGTGTCAGTGGATTAGAGTTCAATTTAATTTGGTTATAAAAAGGTTTCTCTTTTTTTCGGAAAACCCAAAAAAGGAATATTGATTTGTGTATAAGATATTTTTGCAGAAATTTCTTTTTCTTGAGTTGCAAAAATAACAGCAGAAGTGCGATAGTTCTATTCTTTACTATCAACTGAATTTTTTTTGTAGTGTTTTTATTAGATTTCCATATTGACCTAATTATATCAAACTTGGACAATTCCATTTACATATTAACGTCTCATTTTTTTTCCCTTCTTTCAACAAGAAATAAAAAGATAAAGGAAAGCATATTAGCTAGATAGTGACGCATAATGATTACCACTAATTATCGCTTCAAAGTTTTCATACAAATTTAAAAGACCAAATACGTAGAGATAAACAAAATAATTAGACACGTGGAAACAAAGAAATCATGAATTATCTCTTTTTCCTTCAAAACTTCAATAGTCCACGATGATTGAAACTTATTATTATCATATATTATTGTTCTCTATTCTTTTTGTTGATGGAGCGCACGAATTAATTTCATGATTTCAATTATGATAACAGACCAACTAATTAACGTGCGCATTGTACGTCATTAACAAATGTGGGCTTTCACACAACAATAAAACAATAATTAAGATAATGATAATAACTATAGCGTCAAATGTTTGGCTGAACTACTCCATCTAGAAATTAAGTGCCAATGTCGGATGAAACTGACAGAAAGAAATTTCAGACTAATTTTCGACCTAAGAAATTTATTGTATGATTATAAGATATAGTAATACCACATTTCTATATGAAAATTACAACGCCGTATCGAGCAACTAGAAAGAAAGAAAGCCCATGATACTCAAATCTTTTGTTTTTATATTTTGTTTGCCTCAAATTAAATTGCCTGTCTTATTTTACCGTACTTGTTTACATAAATTACTTTTTCGTTATTCATTTGAACATTTGTCATCTTCCATCGTTTTAATTAACCTCTTGACGAGGACAACGTTCAGAAAAACTCTGGTGAAAACTTAGAGTAAGACAAATGAAATTGGAAGAATTGTAGATAGGGGCAAAGCTAGCTACTCTTGTCCAAGGGGATCAATTGATATTTTATTTTGCTGGAAAATTATATTGCGTAGAGAAACCAAAGTTCTTTATGTATGTATATTTCAAGTTGAACCCCTTTTCCTTCTTCCTCTTTTTACTTGTTGATATTTTGAATTCTTTTAGAAAAAATTCTGATTTCTTCACTGATTGTATCTGTGGGAAAAGGAGAAAAGTTGGAAAGGAGGAGGAGAGGCATGCACGTCAAGTCAAACCGAATAGTAGTAAGAAAAATGATCACTGATAATGTAAATAATGATCAGAAGTAAGAAAGTATGTAAGTGTTCGTGCAAAAAGAAATGTAAAAATTAAAAAGAGCCAGCTAAAAGTGATCATATAATAAAAGTTTACGTAAAACCCCTATCCCCACCCCCACCCCCACCCCACCCCCACCCTACGTCCAAAGAACAGAAAGAAAAAGAAGGGAGTTGGAAATGATGAGGTTGAGGTAATGATGGCAAGTGGGGTATCAGAAAACGAAAAAAAATAATAAGTATTGTATTGTAAAACAAGTAGAAAGGAATGGAATATTTAGGGTTTGGTGACATGACATGCAAGGGAATGCCTGCCTTATTTTATCCATGTCGCACTAGCACTTTGTATATATACAAGTTATATATAGGGATAAAAAAACAAAGATTAATTAATAAAATATCATAATTGTATTGTCTTCTCGTAGTTCGAAATTCTCCTATGCATGTGTGCTTTGAATAGCTAAAGCGTGCCTGCACTACTGCCTTCTCACTTCTCACTTCTCACTTCTCACTTCTCATACATGACATAGATATTAAGAGTTGCAAATTAAGCATAGCTGACCAATTTTAGAATAACATCTATTGGATTTATCTAGCAGTCAATGAAAATTATTGAAAATTATACAAGATCGGATTAAATTTCAATAAAGATAAAAAAAATATAATAGTAGGTGAGTTTTTTCATCTGCTTAAGGCTTCGAGGACAAACTTACCTAATATCCATATAGATAAAAAAAATACTGAACAAGTAAATAGTCGGGTAAGTACAAGCTGATCAGAGGTGGAGGTAGGGTATGTGTTACAGGATTCGACCGAACTTACTTGCTTTTGTGGAACCCTATATTTATATTAAAAAATTTATTAAATTTGTATTAATATATAATAGCGAGCTCAGTAACTAAAATTGTTATGAGTTCGATGTTAAGTCCTGAACCCACAAACTTCAAATTTTAATTCCGCCTTTAAGGCTAGACTTGAATAAGAATAGTGGAAATTGGAATGTCTGTTTTTACTGGACTGACTGCCCCACTCACATGCAAAGGAAACAATTTTATATGATTTAAAATGTAAATGGGAGCGTCCACAATATTGTTGTAGCAGAAAGAAAAGTATATTCTATTCTATCTTTTTCATGGACGTGAGAATGCAATGCAATGCAAAGTGCAAACACAAAAAGTGGAGAGGAAGTTATGGAAACCTTTTTCTTTATAGCTTTGGAATGATTAATCATTCTTGATATACTCTAATATTATTTCAATATAACCCCACTGTATACTGTGCCCATATACACCCATGACAAAACTATATATCCTACAAAATTTGTAAATAGTAGTAGTAATAAAAGGCTAGCTAGCGACTCTTCATCCTCCTCTTTTAGTTCTCCAGGCTCCTCCTTTCGTCCACTTCCACATAGGAATTCTTATTTGAATATATGTATGAAACAAAACAAGGGGGACACATCCCTAGCTTTTTACCAAAGTATAGTCTCTTTCACAAGATCATGAAAAGAAATTACAGCCAAGCATGTCTACCGCCTCTTGCGTGTTCTTTACTACTCTGCATATTTTGTGTGCATATTATACACAAAATGTGGGGAGTACAGAACAATTATAAAGGGAGGGATTTAACCTGCATACACACATCTAATTTCAATCTTTTAGCAACTGAGTTGCCTTTAGGTTTTTAATTTCATTTTTTATAAACTATTATATCTATTTATCTTTTAAGTGGTGCCAAAATCATGTTACACTATCAAGAAATAGTAATATAAGTAGATGATGTTATCTAATTTGTATTCAAAATTAAATTCTGCAACTAATATAAGTAGATGGCGTTATATAATCTGTGGACTTAGAATTAGTTGAACCATTGATCCAGTTTGCATCATAATATCCCTCAATAAAAACGGGATACTTACTATAATGCAAAGTAAAATTTTGCGTAAGTTTTAAATATCTCAAAACTCGTTTCATGTTATCCACTGAAATTGACCTGGATTAGTCGTATATCAACTCAATCACTTATTGCAAAGCTATATCTAGTCGAGTACAATTTATGATATACATTAAATATTCTAACACATGAGCATAATCCAATTGAGATAATGGTTTAATCTTTGTTCTTTGAAGTGCAAGATTCATATCAATTGGAGTCTTTGTAACTTTGACATCTAAGTGCTTAAACTTGTCAAGTACTATTTTAATGTGATGAGATTGCGACAATACCAAATCTTGTGGGGTCTAATGGATCTTAATACCCAAGAATAAATTGGCAACTCCCACGTTTTTCATATCAAACTTGCTAGTTAGCATGCGCTTAGTCGCATTTATGTTGGAAATATCATTACTCAATATTAGTATATCATCCACAAAAAACCAAATAATGACTATGTGATTTGGAGCACTCTTAATGTACACACATTTATCACATTCATTAATCTTAAAACTATTTGACAATATTGTATTGTCAAATTTCGTATGCCATTCTTTGGGTGCGTGTTTAAGTCCGTAAAGAAACTTAACAAGTTTACATACCTTCTTTTCTTTACCTAAAATCATAACCCTTCGAGTTTTTCCATATAAATTTCTTCCTCAAAATTTCCATTTAGGAAGATTGTTTTAACGTCCATATGATGGATTTCAAGACCATACACCACAACTAATACAATTAATGTTCGTATGGATACAATTTTTGTAACAGATGAGTATGTGTCAAAATAATTAAGGTCTTCTCGTTGTCTATAATCTTTGACGACACATTTTGATTTCTACTTCTTAAATAGTGTCATCATTTTTTATTTTCCTTTAAAAATCCATTTGGAGACTAATCGTTTGTTCCCCGAAGGATAATCAACCAATTCCCGTGTATGGTCCTTCATTATGGATTTTATTTTATAATTGACTACCTCTTTTCAAAATAATGATTCAGAAGAAGATATATAATTTTTTAAAATATTCGAGGCTCATTTTCCAACCAGATCATTTGACCAAATCCAAAGCAAAAGTCGAAGTCGAGCGACAATGACAGCGCTAAACTTGCCTTCTTTTTAACTCTTTAAGAGTTAGAAGATGTGCACTTATATATGAACCTATCAAATCTCTTTTCCTCCTCTAATATGCCACAATGTTCCTTTGTAAAGGAGAAAAATTTAAAATTTTATTTTCCCCCCATTTTTTAGTTACACAACTTTTAAGGCAAAGACCCAACAGATACGGGACGTAGAGCATTCATTGAATACTAGAGTTGCTTAGAGTAACACATTTGGAAATCTTCATTTAAAGTATGATTACCATTTAATTTCTGGATTGAGAAAGAGAAAAAGAAAATCAAATAAATTAGATATCCATTACATTTTACGGGCCTTCCAAGTATGTTGAAAATTGGGTTTTGATGAATTATTCAGTGAACGTGTACTAAGAACCAGGTCTTCAAGGTAGCTGTTGATATCCAATTTTTTCCCAAATTATTTTCAAACTTGCATATATACCTTCAAAATTACCCTTTACAGTAATTGATATTTTTTCACAATTTATTGTATTTTTATCAAATTATTTTCCTTTTTATTTAATACTTTATATCCCACAATTATTCATAAATGATTTCAAATCATTTTCTTACTCAATATGTTATTCATATCCTATTTAATTCCCTTAGGATTCAATCACTTTACAAATTAGCCAATATTGGCATTATTTAGCTAATTTCAGCAACTTTGCGATAATAGCACAAATATGCATTTATACCATTTTTAAAAGCAAAAACTGATCATTTTATATTTTTTGTAGTAGTTGATTATCTTAATTTCATTTATTTGGTTTTAATTTCATTTTACACAATTAGCAGCTATTTTAATTAATTAATTATCTTATTTTTTAGGGTATTTAACATTTAGCCCCATTTTATTTAAATTTTAGCCAACCTTTTACCCAACCCCACCTGACCCAAAACCCATTCTCTAACCCAGCCCAACACTCGCCCCTACCCGGCCCAACCCCACGCCTGATCTGAACCGTTGATCAAATAAGATCAACGGTCCAGACCAGAGTTACCATAATTAAACTCAATTACCCCCAACCGACCCCTCATTTGCTAACACTCATTCTCTCTCTATCTCTCTCTGTTACTCTCTGATTCTCTCTAGAAGCCTCTCTTGGCTTCTCTCCTCCGATGGAGTCCGTTCACCTTCTCCGGCTGGTTCTCTCACCGGAAACCATGGCTCCTCATCGTCTCATGGTTATTTGCACACCCTGAACCAGTCCAGTGATACCTAAAGCCCTCAGGAAAACCTGGAGCGGTTCACTCACCTCCCATGGTCCCATGCCACTTTCCGGTCTTCCTCGGCCGTCTGAGTAAGAACTACAACCTTTCTGGCTTAAGCCGGCAATGTCTTTGAGGTTTTTCCTACTTCTCTGGGTTCCACGAAACCCTAACCCTATGTCTTTCGATGTCCTCTAGATCTACTATAGATCTACGATATTATGAAGCTTCTTTACATGTTTTCTCTGAAAAAAACCTTCATCTTTAGGCAATCTTTCATTTCAAAAATTAGGGTTTCATACCCTTTTTTAAGAAACGATTTATTGCTTCTGTTTTTATGTGATTCTGTGTGTCTTTCTATTATTCAATGATTTATTCAAAGCTTCTATAATTTTTAACTTGCTTTGCTAAAAAACCCTAAGTTTTTCCTAAATTCTGAATCTATCTGCGACTGATATGTTGTTTGAACTCTTATCTCTCGTAGATGTTAAGCGTCTCTATGATTTCTATCCTGTTGTTGTTGTTAAGGTTTACTATCTCTGTGTTTCTATTATGTCTAACATCAGTATTCGTCTATGAATCTGTGTGATTCTTGCTTTACCTAGGGTTTTCAATCTTCTATTGTTCTCTACTGCTTGCCTAAGGTTTTCTCGGATTTTGTGCTATTAATTGCTTAACATACTCGATTACTTGTTGTATTAGCCCTAACATAGTATTCCCTACTGGTTCTATTGATCTCCCTCAAGGTTGTGATATCTTTTCTCAAAACTGTAACTCATATGTGTTTTCCTTAGAACCTTTTACTGATTTTGAATTACTTCCTTACATGGGTGATACTCTCCTTAGTTAAAACTGATTTCCTTGTGATTTTAGTCCTATACGTGATTCCTGTGATTTATTTTCAGAATCAAATTGTATTCTACCATATTTATGTGCCTAAATATGTTTTCAAATATTTGACATATACTTTCCTTACTCGGAGCATTCTGTATTTAGCCCTTATTACATGCCACATGCTTTAATTATGGTAAAGTTAGTCCTGTAATTGCTCCCATTCCTTACTTGATACAACTTGTATCTGTTTGAGTCCTGACTCCCTAATTAAAGGGAGTCCTGACATTGATTGATTTGGATCGGTATTAGTTCCATAACTGTGTACTTCTTACCTTATTCTACTACTTGTTTTAAACTATAAATACTTTTTGTCTTTCAATAACAAGGTACGATCAAGAGACACTGTTCTAAGTTCTCTCTACACACATACACATACTGTCCTGCTTCTCTTATTGTCACTTGCAACTCAGTCGGCTGCAAGCCAAGACTGAGTGATTCTATTATGTTATTGCTCTGCTGCTCTCCTGTTCTTTTGAATCTACACACTACTACTCTGCTTCTCTTCACTTTATTGCTCTTCATTTCTCTCATTCAACTTGTATGGTTTCAGTTTAAGTTTACAACATCTAGAACAATATGTTTATGCTTATATCAAGATTCATTTTATTTCTCTTATGCTTCTACTTGTGGTTCTGCTGTTTGCCTTGCAATTAGCATGTCTAGTTGTCTATTTGATTTCCCTTTAGATCAACATGCCTACTGTGTCTATGTGATCACTATTTCCCTCTATGTTTAGCATGTCTACTTGTCTATGTGATCTCTCTTCCCCTTCAGTTCAGTATGTCCAGTACTTTTCTTATATGTTTCATTATGAATATGCCTTACCCCCTGATTCCTGACACTATAAGCAGGTATTCATGATACCTAGTTACTATGCAATCCTGAACCTAATGTGTAATTTTGTCTAATGCTATTAAACTCTTAGCATGAATACTTTGTGATAGACTATTGTTGTAACTAGTTAATTCCTGTAAGACTTCTCAGATGTTAACCTATGTGCAACTATGCTTTCATAGATGTATTACTTGTCCCCAATTCCCTTTTCCTTGTTTGTGTTTGGTTTCCCGAACTATGTATGTTTTCTGAGTTGTTGATTGTCCTGTTTCTTTTCCTCCTCAAACTGGTTTTTCATAAAATGCAAACTCTTATGCTATTCTCTAAAGCCTATTTCAAAACAACTGTTTCAGAAAATTATTTCCAACCCACTTCTTTTAAAAACTATGAGCACATCTCACTACTCCTAATTTCTAAGTTCAGCCCCCTTCGTGTGAGCACTGCCTTGGGGACCATTTGAGTACCCATTGAACTCTGACACACAAGGCTGGCATTCCACATTGCACTTACTCATTCCCAGCTAGGGTACCTGGGTGTGAGCACTGTCTAAAATCTGAGGTCCTTAGGAACTCTGACACACCTGGGTTATAAGAGGTCATGGCATATGGCATTGTTGGATCTGAGGATTTGGGCCTATTGTTAGGCTCCCTATAGTGTAACTTCTTAATTTCCTTATTTGTTTATGAAATTTGTGCAATGCTGGTCTGTAATAATTAATTGTAAAAANGGGATCCTCTGAGGTCCTTAGGAACCCTGACACACCTGGGTTATAAAAGGTCATGGCATATGGCATTGTTGGATCTGAGGATTTGGGCCTATTGTTAGGCTCCCTATAGTGTAACTTCTTAATTTCCTTATTTGTTTATGAAATTTGTGCAATGCTGGTCTGTAATAATTAATTGTAAAAATGATTCTGGGGCTGGATAGTGAAATGGGTAAGGGTTATGCATGCTTAGTATAGATATGGGTATAAACCATGCTTGCAGGTTTATTTTTGTATATGTGCAATAGCCACCATGCTTAGGAATACCTGTCATTCATGCATTAGATATCATGATGTTTAGGTTTATTTATTTCAGCATCCCCGTCATACTCATATCCGCTTAGAAATCATGTTCATAGTTAACAACAATAGAAACGACTGTTATAATGTTACTACTTCTGCCTTCTCACAATAGCTTCATCTAGAAATCCTGTTTTAGGCTAAATAATAACATCGACTATAGAATCTTGCATTAGAAATCATGTTACCTTAAGATTTCATTCTCAGCATGCTCATGTTATCTATGCCAAAATCATGTGTTAAAAGTTACACTGCTATGAACGCTTAGAAATCATGTATTAGGTTTCACTAACTTAACAAGCAATTACGTCTATGTATGTTCTGTTTTTAGTCAAAATGTGCTAATGAATCTAGCTAAAAGAATATATTCTAATACTGAAATCACTCATGCATATAGAATAATATGTATAGGTTTGCAGCATTCTGCATCTTGTTTTTGCATTTAGATGCCATGTCCCTAGGAATGCATTTATATTCGTTTAAATACTCACCTCTTTATCATGACTAAGGTTAAAACAGACTTACCCGCCTAACAACCTTTTTCTAGACTGAAGCTAAAACAGTGTAACTGGAGCGGTTTAATACGCCTAGGCAAGCCTTAGGCATTAAACTTATTAAAACTGGATATCTACCTTCTTTCTGTGTGTTGTTTGGTTAATAATAGGCCAGGACCGATAGTCTGAATATGGTAAATATCATTTTCTCTTAAACTCAGTAAAAACACTGCCTCATTATTATATTCTCACCTAGACATCATGCTTTAGGTCCTGAAGTTAAAGACTTTACTTGTGTTTTAGTCGTGCTATTTATGTGTATAATTTGGGAAGGAATATCTGAGCCTCATATATGCCTCTATATGTTTCCCTATTTTTGCAGTCCTAATTGTTTTGTTTGTCGTTTAGAATTTTGTCCTTTAAACCTAGGGGTTCAGCCTAGTACTCACCTCTAGGAATAGTAGTCCCTAACTTCCTCCAGGACTGATAGTATGGGACGGGTAATAGCATGCAATAAGTTTCGTGACCAACACGCGTTTTAAATACCTTCGCGGGGTGGGAGAGGGTAGATTATGGATATGATGACCGGTGCGCTAATACCACGTGTATCCCCTCTTCGAGGTGTGATTACCGGGTATTGCATTGATGTGATCCATATTATTATAAACCTAGGAAACTTTTATATGCTAGCTCGTAATCTTCTTTACTGTTTTCTAAACATCTATATGCTTAAGACTTAAATCCCCTATTATTTGAGCCTATACTTGTTATTTGCCAGTTGTACAAATTCACGAAACCATTTGGCCGGGAACCACACTTGTGGATCCTGAGGGGTGCCTAACACCTTCCCCTTAGAATAATTTCAAGCCCTTACCCAAATCTCTGGTTAGCAAAGTAGTTATAATTGAACCCCTTAGGTGCCCTAACGCATCGTTAAAATCGTTAGGTGGCGACTCTTCAAAATATGCAAACCCCCCTTACCCAAAAGGAATGAGTTGTCCCAACCAATGTCATAAACCCGATCTCCGCGAGAAAAAAAGGGGCGCGACAACATGGAGACTCTGCTGGGGATTATAGGCATTTACCATTTCGAATTGTTTCGTGAATTTATGACTATATTTTAAACACTTGCACCCTTTCCCATTCCCGTTGCATGTAATTAATTGTTTACTTCGAGTATTTATTTCCAAACGTAACTGACATGACTCTTTGTTTTCTTTTTGTAACTGCTTTAAATCATTATTATCGTTTTTTACCGCTTTCTTTAACGTGCAAAATACGTGACAACTTGTTTTAATACTTATTGCATAAATCATGCTCAACATTCATACTCCACTCGTGCCAAACAAAATACTATAGCAACGCTTGATGAGTGGTTGCACCCTTCCTATATTATCACCCCCTAAATTCGGAAAGGCTTAATAGCGGTAAAACCTGTCGATCAACGGTGCAGTCAACGATTCCGTGCCTTTCCCCTTTGAGTTTTCCGCTCAAGGGTACCAGTCTAAAACCCCATAGAAACCTTACTCTATCGAACTGTTGCATGCATCATGGTCAAACCTAGTCAAAGCTAGAGTGTTGTCCTACGATAGCTTTTAAGATAGCCTTATCCAAGTCCACCGGGTTTCTCTGAACCCAAACGGATGCCCTCACGTTCTGTGCATTTATTTGGAGAACTAAATGCTTCCTGCTAATTATTGACGTTAAATAGTCGAGTCTGGTGGGGGTAAAGGCCTAACCAATTTGTTTTGCAGAAAAAATGAGGCACGAATTTCCCAGATTCGGCATGGTCTCCAACATCCACCCAAAATTGCTGAGTTGGTGGGAGGATCTACACTCTAGCGACAAAGCTATCGTCAGGAAACATTTGGGTAATCTACCATTACTTTTGGAAATCCATCCTAACAAAATGATAGTAGAGGTTGCTACCCTATTCTGGGATCGCGAAAGATCTGTGTTCCGCTTTGGGAAATCGAAATGGCACCGTTGATAGAAGAGATAAAGGGGTTGGCTAACCTAGTATGGGAAACTCCGGGGTTGCTGATGCCTGAGAACCGCACAGGCAGAAGTTTCCTCAAAATGATGGGTCTGAAAAAGGACGCGGAATTGGTATGTCTGGAGGATTCGTACATTCCTTTTGATTACTTGTACGAACGGTATGGCTACAGCAAATCATACCGTACCTACCATGACGAGTTTGTTATCACCTCTCTGGGACACGTCCATCACCGAGTGTTCGTGTTTATGGTCTGCTTTTTGGGATTGATCGTGTTCCCGATAAAGAAATAAAGGATCCATACCAGGATAGCCACGGAAATTAAGACCGTAATAGAAGGGCTAAATGGGAAATATTCAGCATTGTGCCCATGATCGTTGCAGTTATGTACCGGGCTTTAGAAAAATGTCAACAAGGAGCAAAGCATTTCGAAGGTTGCAATCTGTTACTCCAACTCTGGCTTGTAGAAAATCTCCAAAAAGGGGAATATCGACATGACATCCACTGCCGAATGTGGGATGACCACATCGCTTTCCATCACCCAAAGCGAATGAACTATATCCCTGACATGTTCGCTCAACCTGAGGATGCCGAAGGATGGGTCGAGCTCTTTGATAACCTGACTGAAGAACAGGTTCAATGGATGTTCGAATGGTTTCCAACGGATGAGTTCATCATTCGATCCCGAGACGCATCATTTCTGGTACTGATTGGTCTAAGGGGGATATATCCTTACATCCCTCTTCGAGTTATGAGGCAGGAAGGAAGGAAACAAGTCATCCCTAGGGTCGAGAAGATGAGCCATCTCCGAGCCGACTTTCAAAATAATGACAGTCCTCACAAGTGCCAAGCTCAGCACCTATGGCACTGCAAGGTTATACTTGAGAAAGACACCATCGAGCCGGACAGGTATCACGCCGGTTATACCCCTTTCTATCTGGGTTGGTTAGAAGAAGATTTGGGTGGTCAGAGCAAGCCAGGGTACGTCCGAGGTCACAGAGTTGTAGATGAAAGGGCTGAAGCACAATTCAAGTTCAACCAGTTGTGTAAAAGGATCCAGGAAAATGAGGATGATCACCACAAGATACATGAGTCCAACAAAAGACTGATCGAGGAATGGAAGGACATGGCTATTAGCGCCAACAAAAGGCTGGGATATTTGGAATGAGGTATAATCAATTTGGAAGAAAAGTTCATCAAAAGGGTTGAAGATTGTCAAAAGGTTGAGGGAGTTGCAGGGGGATATTTAGCCAGAACTTATCTGCTGCTGGGACTTCGCGAGTTGGGAAAGTTGTTAGAAGAAAGCAGGAATGCCGAATCGGGGGAAGGTCCTTTTGGGACCAAGTAGATAGGAATGTCTTTATTTTTCTATCAATGTAATAAGGCCAATGGCCATTAGTGATTTTTATTTTTCGTCTATCGTTTCGGGATTCATCTATTTTATTATTAATAAAATATGGCATTTAGCAGTTAAGTTCTCCAAATCAATTTGTCGCTAGGCCTACCTGTCACACCCCGAACCTGGGGAGGCGTGGCTGGCACCTGGTGCCGCATTGGCTCGAGCGAACCACTCTGTAACTCATTTATTTTCTTTGTGACTATCATGGGCCAACATGGCCAGAACTCGTAATGTACAACTTGTAAGTGAGCAACACTGTATCAATAAACTATCGTTCATGAAACATGACTTCATATGGGCCGGTAAGGCCTCTGACATACTGTACAAACTGAACATCTGTCTACAAAGCCTCTAAGATTTACTGACATCAAATGGGACAGAATACCGGCCTACCCATAAGTCTGTAGTAAAACTCTAACACGATGACTCACAGACTTGCTTGCACTCTTAATAAGGTGGAGTCTTACTGATCCTTCGTTGAATGCCAATCTCGTCTACTATGAGGTCTCGTCAAATTGATTATCTATACCTGCAGGTTTGAATGCAGCGTCCCCAATAAAAGGACATCAGTACGAACAATGTACTGAGTATGTAAGGCAGAACTGAAATGTAATAATAAGTCAACATTAATTAAAGACACATATAATCAACCTGTAAGTCTGGATAGCTCTGTAAATCATGAAATATTTATAATGTCACGCATATGCGTACAAATGTCATGTAATGCATAGGTCTGTACGTATATAATATCATTAAGCCTCTGAGGGCATCCCATCATATCATCTCGGCCACTGTGGGCAAATCATCAACGTATACCAGCTGATCGGGTGGTGGTGCGTATATAATGCCAAAACCTTTCCAATATCCCATATACATATATATACATACATATATACGCGTATATAACGCCTTCTGAGTCATGGGTCAATGTATATGAATAAATGCATGAAATGCATAAGAAATACGTTAATAAGATTTTCTCAGGATGCCATAAAAATTAATATGCCTTTCGAATAAACATTATCAAATACATATTTTTCTGGGACCCATGAACAGAAGATAATAATAATTCACATAGGGAATCAAGAATATAGACACCCCTAGTATTCCTATGAATAGAGTAATTTATGAAAACTGTGCGTTTGCTCGTTTCTTCAGTATAATTTGGATCATGCTAAAAAGAAAGAAGGGATGGCCTTAACATACCTGGAGTAGGGAAAAATCTGTAAAATATTCTTGTACGAGAATTGATTGCAAGAAATCTCGTTGCTAAAGTCTTGTTTCTAACGTTCTGTCGGTGTCGTTGTTTGCAAGAATTGAAGAATAAGCTTTGTTGAAAGCTTGAAAATGGCCAACGTTTTCCAGGAAATGTTAAGAAGGCTAATGTTTGTTTTGGGTTGCAAAGTGCTAATACCTATGACTTGTAATGTTCCTAAGGTTCTGATTGCTTAAAGCTTTTGAAATAGCTAAACTTCTTTGGATTGTTAAACGTTAATGCCTTTTGAATTGTAAAGATTTGTATAGTGATCTTAAGAAATTACGTGTCTCTTTCTTTACTAACCTAGTTGCCACCTATCCAAGAAGACTAAAGAGTCCCTTGTCTGAGGTTGTGGCCAATTGCCACGTTTTTGGAGGGGCGGGTGAGAATTATTAATCTTTATCCACTTATTAGTTAATTAGGTAATGTTCTGTTACCCGGTAATTAACTAATTACCCGCATAATTAAGAATTGTCTTAAATTACTTAAAATTCTACTCATTTTTAATATATGGTATACATACTACTATCATGGTCATATGGTACCACATAAAATAAATACATACACTATTACTTTTATTAAAACATCTATGTAAAAATGCATATATTTTCTCAACTTATAATTTTCAAAATCTCATATAAAGAGTATAAATTTTCACACGTTTAGTTCTTAAAATGGTAAAAATATAATCTTCTTTTCTTATGAGAAAATAATTCCTATATTGACAATAAATAAAATATCATAAGCTTTCATATATTATGTGTATAATTTACCATATCCGAAAATAGTAATAATGATAACTATCCAAAATTATACTTATAAAACTTTTACTAAAATACTTTACTTAAAAGAAAATACCACACGGGGTCTTAATCCCTTCAACCTCATATAATTACTACGACTTATCCTAATATTAAATTACGGGGTGTAACATTCTTCCACCCTTTAGAACATTCGTCCTCAAATGTTAACTCTTTAGAGATTTACGAAGTTTTCACTAGGGTCTCTTCTGTAAATTAACCCAACCTCAATCTGATGTCTGGGCTACTCGCAACTTGTTGTATTTAAGTATATCGTATCTTTTTCACCTTTACCTTACTTACCTTAATTTTCAATATCGTATCGTACCTTTTGTTTCTTTCATAACCTCACTTCAACATAGGTGGAAATTACGCCTTAAAGCTCTAATGTGATAGCACCTCTGGTACATACATAATTCGGTGGAAGCTTTATACTAACTTCTTACGGCTCAGCTCTATGGCACGATCTAGAAATAAAAGAAGGGTAACATTTCCTAAATTCCCTATAGCTTCTAAATTATAAAAGTGGCGCGCAACACACCCATAAGTGAGACTCTACTAGGCACGACTTTGTAGACTTCTTAGGACACGACCCGCTCTGATACCACTTTGTCACGCCCCGGACCTGGGGAGGCGTGGCTGGCACCCGGTGCCGCATTGGCCTGAGCGAACCACTCTGTAACTTATTTATTTTCTTTGTAACTATCATGGGCTAACAAGGCCAGAACTCGTAATGTACAACTTGTAAGTGAGCAACACTGTATCAATAAACTATCGTTCATGAAACATGAATTCATAAGGGCCAGTAAGGCCTCTGACATACTGTACAAACTGAACATATGTCTATAAAGCCTCTAAGATTTACTGACATCAAATAGGACAGGGTACCGGCCTACCCATAAGTCCGTAGTAAAACTCTGACACGATGACTCATAGACTTGGTTGCACTCTGAATGAGGTGGAGTCTTTTCGATCCTTCGTTGATTACCAATCTCGTCTACTATGAGGGCTCGTCAAACTGATTATCTATACCTGCAGGCATGAATGCAGCGTTCCCAACAAAAAGACGTCAGTACGAATAATGTACTGAGTCTGTAAGGCAGAACTGAAACATAATAATAAGTCAACATTAATTAAGGACACATATAATCAACCTATAAGTCTGGATAGCTCTGTAAATCATGAAATATTTATAATATCATGCATATGCATACAAATGTCATGTAATGCATAGGTCTGTACGTATATAACATCATTAAGCCTCTGAGGGCATCCCATCATATCATCTCGGCCACTGTGGGCAAATCATCAACGTATACCAGCTGATCAGGTGGTGGTGCATCTATAACGCCATAACCTTTCCCATATCCCATTACATATATATACATACATATATACGCGTATATAATGCCTTCTGAGTCATGGGTCAATCTATATGTATAAATGCATGAAATGCATAAGAAATACGTTAATAAGATTTTCTCAGGATGCCATAAAAATTAATATGCCTTTCGAATCAACATTATCAAATACATATTTTTCTGGGACCCATGAACAGAAG
The DNA here is from genome assembly GCA_005239525.1 of Nicotiana knightiana. NCBI lineage: Eukaryota > Viridiplantae > Streptophyta > Magnoliopsida > Solanales > Solanaceae > Nicotiana > Nicotiana knightiana. Next base: position 75,639 of record ML434577.1, on the reverse strand, counting down.
ATAATAATAATTCACATGGGGAATCAAGAATATAGAGACCCCTAGTATTCCTATGAATAGAGTAATTTATGGAAACTGTGCGTTTGCTCGTTTCTTCAGTATAATTTGGATCATGCTAAAAAGAAAGAAGGGATGGCCTTAACATACATGGAGTAAGGAAAAATCCGTAAAATATTCTTGTACGAGAATTGATTGCAAGAAATCTCGTTGCTAAAGTCTTGTTTCTAACGTTCTGTCGGTGTCTTTGTTTGCAAGAATTGAAGAATAAGCTTTGTTGAAAGCTTGAAAATGGCCAATGTTTTCCAGGAAATGTTAAGAAGACTAATGTTTGTTTTGGGTTGCAAAGTGCTAATACCTTTGACTTGTAATGTTCCTAAGATTCTGATTGCTTAAAGCTTTTGAAATAGCTAAACTTCTTTGGATTGTTAAACGTTAATGCCTTTTGAATTGTAAAGATTTGTATAGTGATCATAAGAAATTACGTGTCTCTTTCTTTACTAACCTAGTTGCCACCTATCCAAGAAGACTAAAGAGTCACTTGCCTCAGGTTGTGGCCAATTGCCACGTTTTTGGAGGGGCGGGTGAGAATTATTAATCTTTATCCACTTATTAGTTAATTAGGTAATGTTCCGTTACTCGGTAATTAACCAATTACCCGCATAATTAAGAATTGTCTCAAATTACTTAAAATTCTACTCATTTTTAATATACGGTATACATTCTACTATCATGGTCATGTGGTACCACATAAAATAAATACATACACTATTACTTTTATTAAAACATCTATGTAAAAATGCATATATTTTCTCAACTTATAATTTTCAAAATCTCATATAAAGAGTATAAATTTTCACACGTTTAATTCTTAAAATGGTAAAAAATATAATCTTCTTTTCTTATGAGAAAATAATTCCTATATTGACAATAAATAAAATATCATAAGCTTTCTTATATTATGTGTATAATTTACCATATCCGAAAATAGTAATAATGATAACTATCCAAAATTATACTTATAAAACTTTTACTAAAATACTTTACTTAAAAGAAAATACCACACGGGGTCTTAATCCCTTCAACCTCATATAGATTACTACGATTTATCCTAATATTAAATTACGAGGTGTAACACTACCTCAGGCACAAAGAGGTCCCCAACTTAGGACACGCTTTTATTTCCGCATTATGTATTTAAATACTGCATTACTCTTTTCATAGTCCTCACTGACTTGGTTACCTTTTGTTTTTATTTTTTCTTACTTCCCTCCCCAAAGGTTAGTTCGTACATTCTGGAATTATCAGCCTATCGCACGATATCCAAGGGCCCTCCACCTACTCCTCACCCTAGTCCTCCTAAGGGAAAAGACAAAGGTAAAAGTGAGATGGAAGAGTCCAGCGGCATCAGAAAGGAGAATGTGATTTAACGAATAGAGGCCAATGATGGCCGAGGTATTCAGGTCCTGCATGAGAACATGTCACCGCTTGAGCAAAAATTGCTGAAGTTTCAGTAAGAACTCGATCAAGTCCGGAATCTGGCCAACTTGTCGTTTTCCCTCAACGTCCCTGACGTCAACCTTCCAAATGCTCAAAACCCCGCACCTCCACAAAATATCCCATGACAGCAAAACCATCACACCTCTCCCCTAAAGAACCAAACGCTCCCGACACAGTACAATGCTTGCCACACCTAAAATAATACCCCACTACTCATCCCAGAACCTCAAAACCCCACAAAAGACCATTTCCACACCTATAACAATCCCATCTATGTGGAAACCATGACCCATTCGACTCCGCCTATCCCACAGGCGTCCGAGTCTGACGAAAAGGATTTACTTATCAGGAACCTGACTGAAGAGCTTAAGAAACTGACCGGCCGAGTTCAGGATGTTGAAGGGACCAAAGGGGTTGAAGGGTTGAATTATGAAGACCTCTGTATCCAACCTGATGTCGAACTGCCCGAGGGCTACACACCTTCAAAGTTCAAAATGTTTGACGGTACTGGTGATCCGAGAGTCCATCTGAGGACTTATTGCGACAAATTGGTCAGCGTGGGAAAGGATGAAAGAATCTGTATGAAGTTGTTCATGAGGAGTTTGAAGGGAGATGCACTGTCTTGGTACATCAGCCAAGACCCCAAGAAATGGTCAAACTGGGTAAGCATGGCGTCTGATTTCATGGACAGGTTTAGATTCAACACAGAGAACGCACCGGACGTGTTCTACATTCAAAATTTGAAAAAGAAGCCTACAGAAACATTTCACGAGTATGCTACTCGCTGGAGGTCTGAAGCCGCTAAAGTCAGACCTGCTCTAGAAGAAGAACAGATGAACAAGTTCTTTGTCCGGGCTTAGGACCCGCAATATTATGAACGGTTAATGATGTTTGAAGGCCACACGTTCTCTGACATCATCAAATTGGGTGAGCGAATTGAAGAAGGTATTAAAAGCGACATGCTTACAAATTTTGAAGCCTTGCAAGCCACTAATAAGGCTCTACAGTCCAGTGGTGTGTCTAAGAAGAGAGATGTGGGATCCGTAATGGTTGCACAAAGAACCAAGTCCCCACTCAAGTACCAAACTATCCGACACCTCCAATCACATATCATCCTTCATCGAATTACCAAGCACCCTCACCAAATTACCAAGCACCCCACCAAATTATCAAACTCCACCACTTTCCTACCAAGCTCCACCACCCACATATCAACCTGCTTCGCTTAAATATCCACAACCCACTCCTGTCTACCACACTTATAATTCCCAGCCATTTCATTACCAATCCTCTCTTGCACGCCAAAACTTCCCTAGACCTCGTCCCAATTTTGATCACCGCCCTCCAAAGCAATACACCGCCATAGCCGAGCCCATTGACCATCTATATGAAAAACTCAAAGTTGTTGGTTATGTTACACCTATCCCCGCTGCCACCCCTGAGAATCATTCTCAGTAGGTTAACCCAAACAAATCTTGTGCATACCATTCCGGCATGAAAGGACACACCATTGAAGAATGTCGTTCTCTGAAGGACAAAATACAGGCTCTCATTGACAACAAGATTATTATGGCAAAAGACCCCGCCCCAAAAGTTCGCGACAATCCTCTGCCAAACCGTGAGGGTAGAGGTATCCATATGATTGAAATAGAATATGATTGGGATCCCGAGGGGTCAATCGGGTTGATCGCAGAAGGCGAAAACCCAAAGAAATCCGCAGTCACTCTCAAACCGATCATAGTCCAGATTTAGCCATCTTAAGCCGCTAAGATAAATATGTCTATACCATTTGAGTTTAAGGCAGCACCACCGGCAAAGTCACCAGTGTCAATTGAAGTTGAGTTTGTATCTCCAGCAAATACACCAGCATCATTCGAGGTCGCAGTCTTGCCACCCCGAACACACATTCCGTTTGAAGTAAAGATGGTTGCACCAATTCCGGTGGCAATGTCAACCACGCCACCCTTCTATTCACACGCTATTCCTTGGGACTACACAACTGAGGCAAGAAGGAAAGACAAGGTCAGGTCTGAGGAAGCTGTCGCAGCACAGGGTATGACGAGAACTAGTAGGGTCTACACCCTTGAGCATCTGGCCAAGTCAAGAAAGCAGGCCGCCAACCGGCCTCCCCTTATCGAAACAAGTCCTGGTGCCCTTTGGAGAAAGATACAGGCTAAGGAGTATTCAGTCATCGACCAGCTGAATAAGACACCAACACAAAATATCCATCCTCTCTCTGCTGCAGAATTCCAAAACACACAGAATTCCGAAACACACATAAATGCTTTGTTGGCGCAGTCCCTATTACCCTTTGGAGCAGCCGATACCTCATCTTGAGCAGACCTTCAAGCAAGCTGACACAATTTACGGTTCAGATGAAGAAGAAGCACTTGCAGCAATGAGGAGCTTGTTTCTACAGAATGATGATATGGATTGTTGTGTTGTCCTCGAGGGGGAGGGGGAGGAAGGCCCTTCTATACAGACTGTAATCAAGGGGACATATCTCAAGAACTAGTCTATCAAGACAACCAAAGCCCGACGAGTCCCGGGGTAGCAAGGCTAAAACAAGCATTACTTACTGTTTTATTTACTAAAATGATTTTCCCTTTTCGCATTTTTTTAATTCCTGCAATAAGATCTTCAATGTTCAAAACAGTTATTCAATTCATCAAAGCATCTTCTAAATTTCTCTTACGAATCCGATATTTATTGCTATTGTTTTCTCTCATTACTTTATTTATACAACATTATTATTACTTGTCTTGATGAACCGATGACTGTGACATGCAATGAGACAACGCAGCAAACGGACATTGATTCAGACGAAGACGACTTATCTTACGAGATTTTCAAAGAAGTTGAGAACTTTGAGAATAGACCTAAGTCCAACCTGGACGAGACTGAAAGCATCAACCTGGGAGATTCAGAAAACAACAATAAGATACTAAGAAAGATGATAGAAAAGCACAAGTAGTGACATGAAAAGTTATCATTCGCCTTACTGGGATACCGCACCACCGTCCGCACGTCAATAGGGGAAACTCCCTATATGATAGTTTATGGTACAGAGGCTGTTATCCTCGCCGAAGTGGAGATCCTATCTCTAAGAATTATACAGGAAGCTGAGCTCAGAGATGCAGAGTGGGTAAGAAGCCGTTATGAGCAACTATCCCTCATAGACGGGAAGAGAATGAATGCAGTATGTCATGGTCAACTATATCAGAACAGAATAGCCATAGCCTTCGACAAGAAAGTCAAGCTGAGCAGATTCACACCAGGGCAGCTGGTGTTAAAGAAAATCTTTCCGCATCAAGATGAAGCCAAGGGGAAGTTCTATCCTAACTGGCAAGGTCCGTACATGGTTCATAGAGTGCTGACAGGAAGCGCACTTATACTCGCAGAAATGGACGGAGAAGTCTGGCCCAAGCCAATCAATTCAGATGCAGTCAAGCGCTACTATGTGTAATCTTTATGATTCCTCAATGATGTAATTTGAACTATACCTGACCTGATTCCCGTTTAAGAGGGGATACGTAGGCAGCCCTATGGGTTCGGTCACAATTCAATAAATCTATTTTTTCCCCCGCAATTGGAAACTGGGGAAGAATTTTGAGGAGGACCCTCAAAATTCTGAAGCAAGTTCAGCCAGTCACGGCGCGAGCAACAGTCAGAGGCATCCACCCAGTAAACTGGGGCAGAATTTTTAGGAGGACCCTCAAAATTCCGCAGCAGAAGAGGTTGCAATGTCTCAAGTCGTGCCACATCGTCAGTTCATCTAAAAACTATTCTAGATTAGATATTACACTTTTACAAAATCATGCATATTTATTGAAACACCTTGTTTAGCGAATGCTACCCCAATGATACAGACAGTATCATCAGATCAAGCCAACGAGTCAAGCAGAGCCAGCGGGAATGCGAACTAACCTTCCCCCTTACAAAACTCACGATCTTTCTTTGGATGCAGGCACAAATTGCAGAAGCCCCAAAACATATTATCCACTCAAAGGACAAACATCGTTCCTCAAACTCATCGCACACGCCAACATTTATTATCAGCACAAACGATGCTTCATTATCACAATGCTCTACCGCAATTAACGCCAGCTAAGAATTTTTGTCGTCCTTTCTCGCATATTGCAAAAGGCTACCTTTCTGCCTTCCGAGACTAAATGTTGTCTCCATCTGCATCCATATATTGCATAAGGCTACATTTTTGCCTTCCGAGACTAAACGTTGTCTCCATCTGCATCCGCATATTACATAAGGCTACCTTTCTGCCTTCCGAGACTAAACGTTGTCTCCATCTGCATCTGCATATTGCATAAGGCTACCTTTCTGCCTTCCGAGACTAAATGCTGTCTCCATCTGCATCCGTATATTGCATAAGGCTACCTTTCTGCCTTCACTAAACGATGTCTCCATCTGCATCCGCATATTGCATAAGGCTACCTTTCTGCCTTCCGAGACTAAACGTTGTCTCCATCTGCATCTGCATATTGCATAAGGCTACCTTTCTGCCTTCCGAGACTAAACACTGTCTCCATCTGCATCCGCATATTGCATAAGGATACCTTTCTGCCTTCCGAGACTAAACGATGTCTCCATATGCATCCACATATTGCATAAGGATACCTTTTTGCCTTCCGAGACTAAACACTATCTCCCGTTTACTTTTCAAAAGCAACCCCCGTCTCTATCATTCGCTTCCTTTCGGACTAAGCTTCGCCCTTTTTTAATTCGCAAGACTAAGCTTTGTCTTGTCAGCATCATGCTATTGCATCTTCATGGGTTGAAATATCGTCAACCTATCCAAAGGCGTCATCATTCAGAGGCACCATCTTCATAGCCCGAGAACACCATGTCGTGGCCTGAGGATCTCTTTTTATCATTTCGCATATCATTATTCAAAGGCTTCATGGTTCAGAGGCACCATCCTCATGGCCCAAGAAAATCATTTCATGGCCTACGAATCCTGCATCAAGCAATTCATGGCCCAGGACATCATGGTCTAAAGACGTCATCCTCAACCGTCCAAAGACAACATTCATAGTCCAACGGGAATCTGCATCGTGTTTAAATTACGCGCAATATACGCTTGTTATTCATTTGCAGGAAATCCGGCTAGGAACAACCAGCCAGGCAAGAGCGGACCGCTCCACTTCTCCTAACTACCCCGTAAACCATTTTGCTTACCTCGCGTCCGTCCTTATAAAACGTCACCGGTATACTTCGTCGGTGACTCATGAACTACATACGGCCTGATTCCTGTAAAACCAGGGATATGTAGGCAACTCAGAAGCTAGGGTGCGGCCTAAATCTTTCATACTGTTTCCACTCGATCAAAAATTGTCCATCATATCTTTACTCGACAACTCTTTCATCCTTACCGGGTAAAGAGGGACAGCTGTTGATACCCAATTTTCCTCCGAATTATTTCCAAACTTGCATATATACCTTCAAAATCACTCTTTACAGTAATTGATATTTTTTTTCACAATTTTTCGTATTTTTATCAAATTATTTACCTGTTTATTTAATACTTTATATCCCACAATTATTCATAAATGATTTCAAATCATTTTCTTACTCAATATGTTATTCATATCCTATTTAATTCCTTTAGGATTTAATTACTTCACAAATTAGCCAATATTGGCATTATTTAGCTAATTTTAGCAACTTTGCGACAATAGCACAAATACGCATTGATAACATTTTTAAAAGCAACAACTGATCATTTTATATTTTTTGTAGTAGTTGATTATCTTAATTTCATTTATTGGTTTTAATTTTATTTTACATAATTAGAAGCTATTTTAATTAATTAATTATCTTATTTTTTAGGGTATTTAACATTTAGCCTCATTTTATTTAAATTTTAGCCAACCTTTAACCCAACCCCAACTGACCCAAAACCCATTCTCTAACCCAGCCCAACACTCGCTCCTACCCGGCCCAACCCCCATGCCTGATCTGAACCATTGATCAAATAAGATCAACGGTCCAGACCAGAGTTACCATAATTAAACTCAATTACCCCCCCAACGGACCCCTCATTTGCTAACACCCATTCTCTCTCTATCTCCCTCTGTTACTCTCTGGTTCTCTCTAGAAGCCTCCCTTGGCTTATCTCCTACGATGGAGTCCGTTCACATTCTCCGGTTGGTTATCTCACCGGAAACCATGACTCCTCATCGTCTCACCGTTATTTTCCCACCCTGAACCGGTCCAGTGATACCCTAAAGCCATCAGGAGAACCTTTGGAGTGGTTCACTCACCTCCCATGCTCCCATGCCACTTTCTGGCCTTCCCCGGCCGTCTGAGTAAGAACTACAACCTTTTCGGCTTAAGTCGGCAACGTCTTTGGGGTTTTTCCTACTTCTCTAGGTTCCACAAAACCCTAATACTAGATCTTTCGATGTCCTCTAGATCTGCTTTAGATCTACGATATTACGAAGCTTCTTTACATGTTTTCTCTTAAAAAAATCTTCATCTTTAGGCAATCTTTCATTTCAAAAATTAGGGTTTCACATCCCTTTTTTAAGAAACGATTTCTTGTTCTGTTTTTATGTGATTCCGTGTGTCTTTCTATTATTCAATGATTTATTCAAATCTTCTATCATTTTTAACTTGCTTTACTAAAAAACCCTGAGTTTTCCCTAAACTTTGAATCTATCTGCGACTGATATGTTGTTTGAACTCTTATCTCTCGTAGATGTTAAGCTTCTCTATGATTTCTATCCTGTTGTTGTTGTTAAGGTTTACTATCTCTGTGTTTCTATTATGTCTAACGTCACTGTTTTTCTATGAACCTGTGTGATTCTTGCTTTACCTAGGGTTTCAATATTCTACTGTTCTCTACTGCTTGCCTAAGATTTTCTCTGATTTTGTGCTATTCATTGCTTAACAGACTCGATTACTTGTTGTATTAGCCCTAACATAGTATTCCCTACTGGTTCTATTGATCTCCCTCAAGGTTGTGATATCTTTTCTCAAAATTGTAACTCATATGTGTTTTCCTTAGAACCTTTTACTGATTTTGAATTACTTCCTTACATGGGTGATACTCTCCTTCCTTGTGATTTTAGTCCTATACGTGATTCCCGTGATTTATTTTCAGAATCAAATTGTATTCTACCATATTTATGTTCCTAAATATGTTTTCAAATATTTGACATATACTTTCCTTACTCGGAGCATTCTGTATTTAGCCCATATAACATGCCACATGCTTTAATTATAGTAAAGTTACTCCTGTAATTGCTGCCTTTCGTTACTTGATACAACTTGTATCTGTTTGAGTCCTGACTTCCTAATTAAAGGGAGTACGGACATTGATTGATTTGGATTGGTATTAGTTCCATAACTGTGTACTTCTTACCTTATTCTTCTACTTGTTTTAAACTATAAATATTTCTAGTCTTTCAATAACAAGGGACGAACAAGAGACACTATTCTAAGCTCTCTCTACACACATACACATACTGTTTTGCTTCTCTTGTTTTCACTTGCAACTCAGTCGGCTGCAAGCCAAGACTGAGTGATTCTATTGTGTTATTACTCGCTGCTCACCTGTTCTGTTGCATCTACACACTACTACTCTGCTTCTCTTCAGTTTACTGCTCTTCATTTTGCTCATTCAACTGGTATGGTTTCAGTTTAAGTTTACAACATCTAGAACAATATGTTTCTGCTTATATCAAGATTCCTTTTATTTCTCTTATGCTTCTACTTGTGGTTCTGTTGTTTGCCTTGCAATTAGCATGTCTAGTTGTCTATGTGATCTCCCTTTAGCTCAACATGCCTACTGTGTCTATGTGATCTCTCTTTCCCTCTATGTTTAGCATGTCTACTTGTCTATGTGATCTCTCTTCTCCTTCAGTTCAGCATGTCCAGTACTTTTCTTATATGTTTCATTATGAATTTGCCTTAACCCCCCTGATTCCTGACACTATAAGCATGTATTCCCGATACCTAGTTACTATGCAACCCTGAACCTAATGTGTAATTCTGTCTAATGCTATTGAACTCTTAGCATGAATACTTTGTGATAGACTATTGCTGTAACTAGTTAAGTCCTGTAAGACTTTTCTGATGTTAACGTATGTGCAACTATGCTTTCACAGATGTATTACTTGTCCCCAATTCCCTTTTCCTTGTTTGTGTTTGGTTTCCCGAACTATGTATGTTTTTTGAGTTGTTGATTGTCCTGTTTCTTTTACTCCTCAAACTGGTTTTCATAAAATGCAAACTCTTATGCTGTTCTCTAAAGCCTATTTCAAAACAACTGTTTCAGAAAATTATTTCCAACCCAGTTCTTCTAAAAACTAATAGCACATCTCACTACTCCTAATTTCTAAGTTCAGCCCCCTTCGTGTGAGCACTGCCTTGGGGACCATTTGATTACCCATTGAACTCTGACACACAAGGCTAGCATTCCACACTGCACTTACTCATTCCTGGCTAGGGTACCTGGGTGTGAGCACTGCCTTGGGGACCATTTGATTACCCATTGAACTCTGACACACAAGGCTAGCATTCCACACTGCACTTACTCATTCCTGGCTAGGGTACCTGGGTGTGAGCACTGCCTGGGTTCTGAGGTCCTTAGGAACTCAGACACACCTGGGTTATAAGAGGTCATGGCATATGGCATTGTTGGATCTGAGGATTTGGGCCTATTGTTAGGCTCCATATAGTGTAACTTCTTAATTTTCTTATTTGCTTATGAAATTTGTGCAATGCTGGTCTGTAATAATTAATTATAAAATTGATTCTGGGGCTGGATAGTGAAATGGGTGGGGTTATGCATGCTTAGTATAGATATGGGTAGAAACCATGCTTGTAGGTTTATTTTTTTATATGTGCAATAGCCACCATGCTTAGGAATACCTTTCATTCATGCATTAGATACCATGATGTTTAGGTTTATTTATTTAAGCATCCCCGTCATACTCATATCCGCTTAGAAATCATGTTCATAGTTAACAACAATAGAAACGACTGTTATAATGTTACTACTTCTGCCTTCTCACAATTCCTTCATCTAGAAATCCTGTTTTAGGCTAAATAATAACATCGACTATCGAATCTTGCATTAGAAATTATGTTACCTTAAGATTTCATTCTCAGCATGCTCATGTTATCTATGCCAAAATCATGTGTTAAAAGATACACTGCTATGAATGCTTAGAGATCATGTATTAGGTTTCAGTAACTTAACAAGGAATTACGTCTCTATATGTTCTGTTTTTAGTCAAAATGTTCTAATGAATCTCGCTAAAAGAATATATTCTAATACTGAAAATGCTCATGCATCTAGCATAGCATGTATAGGTTTGCAGCATTCTGCATCTTGTTTTTGCATTTAGATGCCATGTCCCTAGGATTGAATTTTATACGTTTAAATTCTCACCTCTTTATTACGACTAAGGTTAAAACAGACTTACCCGCCTAACAACTTTTTTTCTAAACTGAAGCTAAATTAGTGTAACTAGAGCGGTTTAATACGCCTAGGCAAGCCTTAGGCATTAAACTTATTAAAACTGGATATCTACCTTCTTTCTGTGTGCTTTTTAGTTAATAATAGGTCAGGACCGATAGTCTGAATCTGGTAAAGATCCTTTTCTCTGAAACTCAGTAAAAACACTGCCGCATTACTATATTCTCGCTTAGACATCATGCTTTAGGTCCTGAAGTTAAAGACTTTACTTGTGTTTTAGTCGTGCTATTTATGTGTATAATTTGGGAAGGAATATCTGAGCCTCATATCTGCCTCTATATGTTTCCCTGTATTTGCAGTCTTAATTGTTTTGTTTGTTTTTTAGAATTTTGTCCTTTAAACCTAAGGGTTCAGCCTAGTACTCACCCTCTAGGAATAGTAGTCCCTAACTTCCTCCAAGATTGATAGGATGGGACGGGTAATAGCACGCAATAAGTTTCGTGACCAACACACGTTTTAAATACCTTCGCGGGGTGGGAAAGTGTAGAATATGGATATGATGACCAGTGCGCTAATACCACGTGTAGCTCCTCTTCGAGGAGTGCTTACCGGGTATTGCATTGATGTGATCCATATTATTTTAAACCTAAGACACCTTTATATGCTAGCTCATAATCTTCTTTACTGCTTTCTAAACATCTATATGCTTAAGACTTAAATCCCTTTTTATTTGAGCCTTTACTTGTTATTTGCTAGTTGTACAAATTCATGAAACCATTTGGCCTGGAACCACACTTGTGGATCCTGAGGGGTGACTAACACCTTCCCCTTAGGATAATTTCAAGCCCTTACCAAAATCTTTGGTTAGCAACGTAGTTATAATTGAACCCCTTAGGTGCCCTAACGCACCGTTAAAATTGTTAGGTGGCGACTCTTCAAAATATGCAAACCCCCCTTACAAAGCAGTAATTTTCTCACAAGTTACTCGAGTCCGATATTGTTGGAAGAAAGTTGTTGATGTGATAAGGGTCGTTATCCAACAAGATATGCTCGCATATAAGTGATATATAAAAATCACTAGATTTGTGGAGTCCGTGCAACTGTCGGAGTTCTATCATGTGAAAAGTTGACTATGTATATGATTCCTAAAATATCTCGGAGTCTAGTGAACTTAAATACTTTCCTGATGAACTACGGAGAGCATCCTTTTGCACGTCAACTGTGGAACAACATTTTCAACACTGAAGTTGATTACTAGAATTAGTGTTCTTCTTGAGTGAGTTAATGAATGTGTATTAGGAAATCGAGTTGTAATCAAGTTGTCACATATAATCGTGGGTTGAAATAATTTTTTTTTGCAAGTTAGAGCGACTTGTAAGTCTTTCAAATAGTTGAAGTAGGAGAATCGTGTGGGTATTGATTTACAGGTATTGTAATCGATACATTTGGCTCTTTTATTTTAGTGGAGTTAAAGTTAAAATCCTACGTGATAGTTGTAGTTCTTACACCTTTGAGCCGGGTGATTTTTCACGTAAAAATTGATGTCTTTAATTTTTACTATTTATTTTATTAACGCCTAAGAAGTAAGACAAATAACCAAGTCCTTTAGTAATTTAGGAAGACACTCAAACTAGCAATTCCTATCGGAGCAGGCTCTCAAATGCGGTTAACGCCTAGAGAGATCTTGGAAGCAAATTGAGTGCTCCACCTGGACAATAGTGAATTGAGGATCACTGACTCCGACCAAAAAAAACTGGGAAAATGAGATTGTTCCCAAAGATTCCTCTGAATTTGTGACGGCAAATTTCAGAATGATGGAAAAAAAATGCAAAGGCCAAGAAGATCCCCATATGTAGACTTGGTCCTAATGAGTATAAAGGATATCAACATGCTCAAATGCAAAGGAGATCTGGAATACACTGCAAACTGCTCATAAAGAAACTAATCACGTGAAAAGATCAATGATTGAGCTGCCTATGAGAGTTCTTCTCTATGAAGGAGTCTGAACCCATTCAAGAGCTGATGGCTAGGTTCACTATAATCACAAATGAACTGAAGTCACTTGGAAAGGTATTCCCTTATGAAGACTTGGTTCGCAAGGTTCTAAGGATTCTCCCAGCTTCATGGGAATCAAAGTCACAGCCCTCCAGGAAGCAAAGGAGTTGGATAAGATTTCACTGGACGAGTTGATTGGAAACCTAACGACCCATGAAATGAGAAAGCTAGAACTGCGTAAGGAAGAACCAAATAGGGATAAGGCGTTGGTTCTTAAGGAATCCCAAGAAGATGAATCTGAAAATGATGAACTTGATCTAGCAATATTTGCTAAGTTCAAAAGGTTCATGAAGAATTCTAAAAAATTCATCTAAGAGAGAAAGCGGTGGCAAACCTAAGTAGTTTCCCAAAGCTTCTTACGATGGGTGCTACAAGTGCAACAAGCTAGAACATATGGTCAAAGATTTCCCAATGTGATAAATTGAATGGACGAAAGAAAGAGCTGAAAAAGAGAAGAAAGAGAAAATGAAAGAGAAGGGCCTAAAATAGGCAAAATCTTAGGCAAAGGATTCACATATTCCATGAAACAAGCCTTTATAGAAGCATATGAAGACAGTTGAAATCACAAAGAGGAAGAGAAAGAGGATGGGGCTATAAGTCTTTATGCTGTGATAGATGCACACAAGGACATTGATATTGAATCCCCGGTACAGCTAGGAATGAAAAATGGAAGATCTCTTCTGTTTGATGGACACTACTATGATGAATGGAAGATGCGTATGAAAGTGTTAGTTTAGGCCATTGACTTTGACTTATGGATAATTGTCAATCATGGACCCATTATCCCTACCAAAGTAGATAGTGAAATACCCAAAAGTATTAAGAGAAGGGAGGATTATGATGTTAAGGATTGTCAAATGATCCAGAAAAATACTAAGGCAAGGGATCTGCTCTATAGAAGTTTACCAAGGAGTGTGTTCTGCTATATGTCCTCGTGCATCTTTGCTCATGATATATGGAAGATGTTGGAGGCTGATTTTGAAGCCCTAATGGCAATTGAAGAAAGCCAAACAAAAGAGGAAGTGATAGGGATGATGGCCATGAGCGACTCAGAGGTTGAAGATGAAACAAACCAGGTAAGTATTTCTAACCTGAAAGAAATCATCCATGCTATATCTAAAAAGCAGATAATGGCCATAATTGTGACCATGATGAGTGAGATGGATAGGTTGAGTGTAGGAAATGATAAGTTAATAAGCATCATGTATTAAGCTTGACCTCAAAGAACTTGAACCTGACAAAGCCAATCTTGAAGGACAGGTCAAAGATCTTAAGAACCAGGTTCTTGAGCTCACTTCTAAAAATGAGCAGCAATCTGCTGCACATGGTAAGGGAATAATGAGTGATCTGCAAGAAAATTTTGAAAAGAAGTTGAAAAGGTTAAAGATAGTCTTTTTGACGCTGACTGTAGGAATAAAGTATTGTAACAAAATCTTAAAAAGGCAAAGTATGAACTGTCTAGGCCAAATAAGTGGCATAGATCCTCATATGCAGTAAATTGGCAAAATGAAAATTGCAGCACTATATTAGGAATTGGTTATAGAAAACATGTACCTAGATTTAATATGAAGTATGTAGGAATCTTTGCCAATAAGATGTGTACTCACAGTGGGTAGGTAGGACACTTAAGAGATATTTGCCTTGCTTTAATTTATGCTCAGTTCAAAAAACCCTTTGGGCTATTTAAACATGTGAAGAACGAAGAAGAACCCACAACCAATTCCCTTGTCCAAACTAAGTGCATTAAGGTAAGAAGTAAAAGAACTTTAACACTCTCCCCTTCTAGGCAATGAGAGATTTGATTCATCTTTTTTCTAACAAAAGGGGACCCAAGCTTGTCAGGGTTCCAAAGACTAACTTGTGATTTATGTTATAGGATAAAGTGAGAGGAAGCAATCTAGAATGGTATATGGACAGTGGATGCTCAAGATACATGAGTGGTGAAAAGAAAAACCTCCTCTCACTGATAGCCTTCTAAGGAGGGAGTGTTCCATTCGAAAATGGAAAAAAAGGACAAATAACAGGTGTTGGTAGGTTAGTAAGTCACTCTCTCATGCAATAGAAGATATGTACTATGCAGTTGGTGTTAAACATAATCTTCTCAACATTTCTCAAATGTGTGATAAAGGAAATGAGGTAATGTTTAATTCTAAAATCTTCATTGTCACTAAGCTAGATACTGATGAAGTATTTCTGAGAGGTGAAAGGCACAACAATGTCTACAATATATCTATTATGTCTCTTCCTTAAAGTGAGCATACACGTTTAAGTGTAGTGAAAGATGACCCACTATTATAGCATAGAAGACTGGGACATGCAAGTCTATCTCAGCTCAACAAAGTGGCAGCAAAGGACATGGTCCTTGGGCTACCAAAAGTTGAGTTCTCATCAGAAAAAGTATGTGATGCCTACATCAAAGGAAAACATGTAAGGTCATCTTGTAAATCTAATAAGGTAGTCAGTACTTCCAAACCCTAGAACTCCTTCACATGGACCTATGTGGACTAATGTGAGTTAAGAGTAGGGGAAGAATGAAGTATGTATTTGTGATTGTTGATGACTACTCTAGGTATACATGGACCTTGTTTCTCGTATCTAAGGATAAAATTTTTGATGGTTTCTGTGTGTTTGTCAGAATGATTCAATAGAAACTGGGGAAGTGTTGTTTCAAGAATAAGAACAGATCATGGGACTAAGTTTGAGAACTTTGTTCTGTATCACTCATGTCATTAATCACAACTTCTCTGCACCTAGAACTCCACAATAAAATGGTGTTGTAGACTGCCTAAGAGCTTATGGGCTGAGGCAGTCAATACTGCATATTACTCGTTAAACAGATGCAAGATCAGACCCATTCTTGAGAAGACTCCCTACGAGTTACTTCGAGGAAGAAACCCCAACATCACTCACCTATGAGCCTTTAGGTGCAAATGTTTTGTGCACAACAATAGCAAAGAACCTCTATGCAAGTTTGTTGCCAGAAGTGATGAGGGAGTTTTCCGGAGCTATTGACCACATAGTAAAGCTTACAAAGTATTTAATAAAAGAATAATGTGTGTATAAAATAATATTCATGTTATTTTTGATGAATCTAACAATATAGCTAAGAAAGGTTTGCAGGATGAAGACTATGACATAGGGGTCACTAATGAAGGAACCTATAGAGAACCTGAACAACAATATGAAGGAGGATCAAGGAATCCTGTGGGAGTTGAGAGTTATCAGGGAGAACATGAAGAAAAGAGAACTACATTGATTGATACTCAGACAGATGAAGCTATAATTACTAACCCTGGTCCTTTCGATCACCTCCTGCCTGAACCATCTCTAAGTTAGGCCATGGAAACATCAAAGCTCACACCCCCTGGAGAACATCATCTCTGATCCTAATGCTGGAGTGCAAACCAGGTAATCTCTAAGAAACCTATGTGCACTCACATCATTTCTCTCACATGTTGAGCCTAAAAGAATAAAGGAAGCCTTAAAGGACCCAGATTGGATTATAGCCATGCAAGAGGAGCTAAACCAGTTTGAGAGAAGCAAGGTCTGGCACCTAGTGTAAAGACCCAAGAACAAAACTGTCATAAATACTAGATGAGCGTTCAGAAAAAAACTGGACGAGCAAGGAAATATCACAAGGAACAAGGCTTGACTATGATGAGACATTTTCTCCTGTAGCCAGAATGTAAGCTATAAGAATATTGATTGATTTTGTTGAACACAAGGAATTCACTCTATATAATATATATGTGTAGAGTGCATTCTTGATGGATACCTGAAGGAGGAGGTGTTTGTTAAACAACCTCTTGGCTTTGAAAGTGCATAGTTCCATGACTATGTGTTCAAATTCGACAAGACATTGTATGGACTGAAATAGGCTCCAAGAGCCTAGTATGAAAGGCTTTTAAAATTCCTCTTAACCAATAAATTTGTAAGAGGAAAAGTGGACAACAAATTGTTTCTGAGGAACAAAGGAAAAAATCTTCTGATTGTGCAAGCATATGTGGATGATATAATTTTTGGGGCTATTAATGAAGCAATGTGCAAGTAATTTTCTGAAATAATGGGGAATGAGTTTGAATGAGCATGATAGGTGAATTGAATGTTTTTTTGGGGATACAAATAAAGCAAACACCTGTTGAAACCATGATCTATCAGCAAAAATACATCAAAGAACTGTTGAAAAAATTTAACATGGACTCTTCTAAGTCAATTGACACTCTCATTTCAATTGCAACAAAGGTGGATCTTGACGAAAGAAGAAAACAATGTGGAACAAAATCTGTATAGAGGAATGATTGGATCATTGTTGTATCTCACAACAAGAAGGCTTGATATTATGTTCAGTGTGGGATTGTGTGGGATATTTCAGGAAAATACCAAAGAGTCTCGTCTAAAGGTTGTCAAAAGAATACTTAAAGATATCTTAAAGGGACTCCTGATTTGTGTCTATGGTATCCTAGAGGATATGTCTTTGATCTGGTTGGTTATGCTGATGCAGACTATGCAGGGTTTCATGTTGACCGGAAAAACACTTCAGGAATAGCACATTTTCTTGGTTCTTGCCTGGTGTCTTAGGGAACAAAGAAGCAAAACTCATTGGCTTTATTTATAACTAAAGCAGAATATGTGGCAGAGCATCTTGTTGTGCTCCATTACTATCGATAAGACAACAACTCAGGGACTAGTGTAGTTTTGTTGATTGTGTTCCTATTTCCTGTGACAATACCAGTGCCATAAATATTGCTAAAAACCTTTGTCACCATAAAAGAACCAAGCACATTGATATCAGAAATCACTTTCTCCTAGATAATGTTGAAAAGGGAAACATCTCAATCAATTCCTGTAAAACTAAAGATCAAATTGCTGACATTTTTACTAATGCACTGAGTAGGGACTACTTTGAAAGAAACAGACTAGAACTGAGATTAATTAAAAAATCCAACTACGTTGACCCCAATGATCGGTTAGAAAATAAGTCAGTAGATGTATATAGTTGAGTATAAAATACTTGATTCAGTCTCGTGCTTATCATAAGCACACACACTCTCCTAGAAAGTGTAGTTGATGACTATGTCTTATGATACTAACTTACTGTGCATAAAATTTATTGCATAAATGACTAAGGAGTTGGTTCTTGGACTCAGGTACGTGCTATCTTGTCTTAAAATCATTGAAACTGAATAACTGAAATTACTTCTACTCTCAAACTCTCTGTAATGACCCGACCGGTCGTTTTGAGAATTTTCATCCCGTTTAGCTATTTGAAGTCTTGATTAGCATCGTCTTATGTATTGTGACTTGTTTGAATCGTCGGTTTTGGTCTTCAGATTAATCGGAATTGATTTGGAAGAATGATTCTCAACTAGAAAGCTTTAAATTGGAAGAGTTGACCAAGTTTGACTTTTTGTGAATTTGACTCCAGAATAGAGTTTTGATGGTTCTAATAGGTTCAGATGGTGATTTTGGACTCGGGCGTATGCCCGAATTTGCATTTTGATGTTTCTAGAAGGTTTCGGCAACAAATTGGCAGAAATTAGAAATTTGAAGGTTTGGAAAGTTCATAAGTTTGACCGGAAGTTGATTTTGAGTATATCGGATTCGGATTGTGGTTCCGGGAATTGGAATAGCTTCGGTATGTTATTCAGGACTTGTGTACAAAACTTGGGTTCATTCCGGGTTGATTTGATATGTTTCGGCGCGAGTTTTGGGAATTTAAAGTTTAAAGTTCATAGATTTGGATTTGAGGTGCGAATCGTTGTTTTGATGTTGTTATGTGTGATTTGAAGCATCGGGTAGGTCCGTATTATGTTATGGGACTTGTTGGTATATTTGGATGGGGTCCCGAGGGGCTCGGTTGAGTTTCGAACGTCATTCGGATCATTTCAAATGGTTTTTGAATTGTTGGTTTTCTGCTTTTACCTGTTGCTTGTGGTGTTCTACGCGATCGCGAAGGTTTGGGTGCAATCGCAAAATGTGCTTGATCAGTGGAGCTATTTGTTCTTCGCGTTCACGCGTCTGAGGTCATGTTCGCACTGGGTTGAAGAGTTTAGTATTCGCGTCCGCGTCCGTGTCCATGGCTATGTGTTCGCATAGTGTTGAGCGCGAGTTGGTTAATCTATATGGGTCTTTATCGCGTTCGCAGCGGGTTGTCTGCGATAGCGGAGGTCTGGTAATGTGATTCATTGTATTCGCGGAAGTTTTGCTGCGAACGCATATTATAAAGTGAGGTAGTGCGGGTTTGTGCTTCGCGAACGCGAGGCTTCTACCACGTCCGCGAAAGAGGACATCTGGGCAGTGTATATAGTAGTCTATTTTGAAGATTTCGGTCATTTTTACAATTTTGGAGCTATGGAGCTCTGATTGAGGCAATTCTTGAAGCAAATTTCACCATATGAATTTGGATAAGTGTTCTCTACTCGGTTTTGGTTATATTTCATGAATTTATCTTAGAATCTAGCTTTTGGTTGATGAATTTCAAAGAGGAAATTTGGATTTTTGGCCTAAAGTTTCATAATGTGAATTTTCGAGGTTTGAACACCGATTTGGAGTCAGATTTGAGTGAAACTAGTATGGTTGGACTCGTAATTGAATTGGTTATCGAATTTTGTAAATTTTGTCACGTTTCGAGGTGCGGGCCCGAGTTGGGATTTTGGCCGGTTTTGGGTTTTTATTAAGGATTCGATCCTTATCCTTTGGAAATTGAGCATTGTTTGATGTATTTGATTTATTTTTTGTTAGTTTTGAGCCGCTCGGAGGTTGGAACGTGCGGGATGGCATTTTGGAGCATCGCTTGGCTTGCTGGGTATTGGAATTGGCTCGTTCGAGGTAAGTAACACTTCTAAACTTAGTGCTAAGGGTATGAAACGCCGAAATACATGCTATGTGATTGGTATTGAGGTAACGCTCATGCTAGGTGACGGGTGTGTGATCGTGCACCATGTGAATTGGGGCTCTATTGTTTCCATGGCACTGTATAGTGGTCCTATTTTGTTGACTTTCGTGTTTTCACCATGTGATTAAGTAATTGAGTTGTCAATAATGCTAGATATCATGTTTAGGCTTTATGCCGATACTGTTGGGACCCATAGTGGTCGTTTCTTGCTATCATTTCACTGATTTCATTGATATTTCATACTCAGTAATATTCATTATTGTCGGTCTAGTTTCATGACATTGTGGGACCGTGAGTGAGACTGGAGAGATTGATGACTGAGTGAGAACGAGTGCCTGAGTGAGAGTGATATTATGGGATCGGGTTGCATGCCGCCCCTCTGGAGTCTGCACACACCCCTAGTGAGTGGAGTTGATTATATATATGTATGGATCGGGTTTCACGCCGCAACGAGCCTTATGGATCTCTCTCTCTCTCTCTCTCTCTCTATATATATATATATATATATATATGGATCGGGTTGCACACCGCAACGAGTATTGTTCAGTGCTGAGTATGGAGAACGGTAAAAGAGAATGCGAGACAGTGAGATTAAGTACTCTGAGAGTGTGAGTACATGAGTTCATCATTGAGAGGCACTTCATTTGATATGCGTACTTGAGATACATGCATAGAGATACATTTCCTTCTGCTACCCCGTTTGGTAACATTCATGCTTTTACCTGTATCTTGACATATAGGCATAGAGATGTACTTTCCTCATGCTATCTGAAAATGAAACATTTACCTATTGAAAAGTTTTTGGGGAAACTTACAGCTTTCAAACTATCTCATATTTTTTGACGATTTCGGTAAAAGAATGGGTTTTCACTGATATATTTGAAAAGCGGAACTATTTTCAGGAATAATGAATAAGTTAGAATTTTAAATTCTGAGTTACTTCTTTATTTCTTGCCTTGCATTGTTATGAATTTGGTTATCGGGTTGAACCCGACCTATGTTACAGCTCGTCACTACTTTCAACCTAAGGTTAGGTTTGTTACTTACTGAGTACATAGGGTCGGTTGTACTCATACTACACTTCTCCACCCTGCGTGCAGATGTTGGCTGCTGAAGTTGCTGTGATCGATGGGAGCTGGAATTGAAGATGTACCTGCATTCCGATTGTAGATGCTTGTTGTTCATGGTAGCCTTAGATCTATAAAACTCTGTTTATGTACTTTTCAAACAAATGATGTATTTACTTCATTTCAGCTTTGTCAACTTTATTCTTAGAAGCTCATGATTTGTACTACCAGTCCTTGGGAAATGTATAATATTAAGATAATTCCTTTGTTTAATTTCTTATTAATGATATTGGAATTGGATAGTTATTAGTTGGCTTACCTAGCGGGTTGGGTTAGGTGCCATCACGACTAGTGGATTTGGGGTCGTGACACTCTCTAATCATGTTATCATCACTCTTAGTTGCTCTCAAAGTCAAGAATCAAGGGGGATTCCTAGAGCAATTAGAGTCTAATTACTTCTAAAATTCCACTAGTCAAAAGTAACCGTTGTTAGAGTCCCGTTAGATTTAAAATTAGTTACCTTCTCGCTTCCAGTCAAAGCAGGACTACCCTATTTGAAATTCTCTCATTATACATATACTCTCAAACTCTAAGCAAGAACCAAAGAAAAATCTCTTGTTCTCTCATCACCATGACAAAGTCAAGCCAAACTCCCTCGAAGGAAAAATCTTCACCTAAGACTGAAGGCCAAGAAACCACTAGTGAAAAAGACTGCCGTTAAACCCACCAAGGCAACTGCCACCTCTAAAAAGGCTAGCAAAGGGAAGAAGAAGGGAGCTATACATGTTGTGGTTGACAGGCTGACTGAGTTCAACAATAGAAAAGTGTTGAATGGAAAGATACTTACAAATACAGATGAAATGGGTATGGTCCAGTTAGTTGAAATGCTTGATCTGTAGGGATGGAGACATATGTTTGTTAAGACATTTCCCTCCATGCATGTGTTCCTACCGTAGTTGAGTTTTATGCAAACTTCCAATAGATGGCAAGGTGGTAAGTTATGTAGGAGAATTTGATATGGAGTTTGATACTGAAGAGCTTGGGCTACTACTGAACATTCCTTCCTTGGATTTGACAACAATCTGAAGAAGAAGTGACCTACTATAGACAATGATGTGCACACAGGCATTATAGTGACCAAAACATTTTCCCACAAGTTTGAGCTGGATGCTCCCCAGAAGGTGTACAAGACTAACATGACTCCTTTTCATAAACTGTTACTTCACTTTGTGAACTCCAACATTCTGCATAGATCTGATAGGAGGCATGAGGCCACCCTGCTTGACATGGCTATTATGAAGTTGTTGGATATAGGTAGAACTATAAACCTTCCCAGCCTGATGATTCAGCATATGTCAAGGGCTGCAGAAATCTCCAAGCCTAAGCAAGCCATGCCTTATGGCTTCATGATAATTGAGATGTTTGACAAGCTCAACATTGCCTTGCCTGAGCTGAAGTTTGGGAATCACAATGATGTTATGGATGTTGTCACACTCAAGCAGTATGGGTATGGGGAGATCAAGGCTAGAGGGTCAACTGGTTCTGCATTTTTACCTGGTAGCAGCAGGTCAGCTGAGCTCTCTACAAGGTTGGAATTGACCCTATAGGAGAATGCTAAGCTCCGGGAAGACAATGATGAGCTGCGAAAGGAAACCAGGAAACTCAGGGAGGATCTCAAAAAAGACAGAGAGGCTCATGCTCAACAGATTACAACTTTGTGAAAGTCTTGATCCCCTCCCCTTCTAACCCTTGATCCCGGTCCTTTACCCCTTGTCTCCAGTCTGTTCTGTTAACCTAGTGGTGCTTTTGTTTTTTAATTCTAGTTCCGAGTCGGTTGTAGGATATTTTAGCTTATTTTGTTTACATGTTCTAGTTCAAGACCCTGGGCTTAATTTGGCACTACTTAATAAATTCTCCTATGTTGTTTACTTCCTTCTCATATAGTTTTATCATCAGCATAATTCATTGGTCTTGATTTATATTATGCTTGTGTTGTAGCCTCGATGGCCATGAATCTCGCATTAATTATACTTGTCTGTCTAACAACTTTATTTTTTCGATGATGCCAAAAGAGGGAAGATAGAGTTGTGAGGNGGGGGGGGGGGTTAATTCTCTAAATCTGAATTGGGTCCCAATTGTATTAGGCCTATGTTACTGTTTTCGCGATGAGTTGATCATGAATGATTACCTGGTTTATGCGCATAAAGTTTGTCAGCATCAAAAAGGGAGAATTTATTGAAAATTTGGGCTTTGATGATTAACAAAGTCTGTTTAGTGAATGTACGCTAAGAACCAGGTCCTCAAGGTAGCTGTTTGAGGTTCTTATAAGGCAGTAATTTTTTCACAAGTTACTCGAGTCCGAGATTGTTGGACGAAAGTTGTTGATGTGGTAAGGGTCATTATCCAAGAAGATATGCTCGCACATAGGTGATAGATAAAATTCATTAGATTTGTGTTACACCTCATGTTTTCGTACATGGAAGTACGCCATAAGTAAATTGAGATAAGTTCGGAAACGAGATGTTACATTCCGTATTTTCGTATGTTAAAGTTTCATCGTAAGGTAATCGACGTAAGTTTGGGAAAGAGATTATTTGGAGATTATAAGGATTATGCTATTTTAAACAAATGATGAGTAAATTCGTGAAGGTGAGAAGGGAAACAAGTCAAAAAAATGAATGTTTCGTCGAAGTTTGGTATATTAGGATAAAATACAGCCCGAGCTAAAATACCCGATAATTATAGACTAATACCATGCAAGGTGCCATATAACCACGGTAGTATAATGTATAAAGTATATTAAATAAATAGAATTTTAAGTAATTTGAGATAATTTTTAATTATGCGGGTAATTGGTTAATTACCGGGTAACGGGACATTACTTAATTACCTGATAAGTGGATAAAGATTAAATATCCCACCCCCCATCCCCACGTAGCAGCTAGCCACATTATCAAGAGATGACTAAGAGTCATTCCTTGCCTTGGTGTCACAAGGTAACACTTAATTTCATTTCCAAGACTTTAAATATCAAAGTCTTTCAATTCAAAAGGGAAAGAACGTTAGCCATCCATATTAACTCCTTCAACCTTTCCATTATAAAAGACATATTAAAGATCAGATTTATAACTTAAAGAAACGTGATCTTCATTTCAAAGTGAGTTTCATTTCAACGTGAGCTTCATTTCAAAGTGAGCTTCATTTCAATATAGGCTTCATTTCAACATGAGCTTCATATTCAATTACGTGAGATTTCAAAAATTCAATAACATGAGCTTTCACAGATTTTCAAGAATTCAAAAACGTGAGATTTTATACAAAGTTATACTATGTAATAGTAACAGGATTTTGCGATTCTAAGGGAGTACGATGCAATCCTTCTCAAGAATATCATACGGATTTTTCCCATACTTCGATCCGCCGTTACGAGTTCGTCAAAGAAGACGTGTGTTAGAGAAATTTTCAAGAGAATTGGTCCAGGTATGTTAAGGATATCCCTTCTTTCTTTTGTCATTATCTATACGACACAAACGAAACGAGAATTGCACAATTTTCATAAATGACTCTATTCATAGAAATACTAGAGATGCTTATGTTCTTGATTCCCCATGTGTCATATTATTTTATCCTCGGTTCATGGGTCTCAAAAATATGTAAGTTGGTAAAGCTTATTTCATGATATTAATCAGAGGCATAATGGCTTATGACGTACCGAGAGATTTTATTAATGTATTCCATATGCATTTCATGCATTTATACATATACATTGACCCATGACTCAGATGGCGTGACGACGTTATATACGCGCATATATATATATATATATATATATATATATATATATGTGTGTGTGTGTGTGTGTGTGTGTGTGTGTGTGTGTGCGTATGGGATATGAGAAAGGTTATGGCATTATATACGCACCACCACCTGATCAGCTAGTATACGTTGATGATTTTGCCCACTGTGGCCAATATGATATGATATGATGGGATGCCCTCACAGGCCTGATGATGGTATGGAACATGTACCTATGCACGACATGACATTCATACACATATGCATGACACTATAATTACTTCATGAATTACAGAGTTATCTAGACCTACAGGTTGAGTCATTTACTCTATATTTCTTCCATGTCTATTATGTACTTATTTATGTGCCTTACATACTCGGTACATTATTCATACTAACTTCCCTTTTACCTGGGGACGCTGCGTCTCATGCCCGCAGGTCTTGATAGACAGGTCGAGAGTCCTCCAAGTAGGCTATCAGCTCAGCGGAAGGTGTTAGTGCGCTCCATTTGCTCCGGAGTTGCTTATGTGGTCAGTAAGATTAGGACATGTATTGATTAGTATGGCGGGGCCCTGTCCTGACATGTATGACGTTTATGTACTCTTAGAGGCTTATAGACATATGTCGTGTACGTGAAATATTGTATGGCCTTGTCGACCTATGTTTTGAGTTTATAAATGATGATGTTGGCCTATTAGGCCCGTATGTCACTTGTATATGATGATTTAATAAGAACGATATGTTACGTTGATACTCGGTTGAGTAAGATACCGAGTGCCCATCGCGGTCCATCGGTTTGGGTCGTGATAGTGGAGTCCTTGGAACTATAGGAATCCTATCAAATGTTAGGACTCCTAAAAGATCTCGGAGTCTAGTGAACTTAAATACTTTCCTAATGGACTAAGGAGAGCCTTCGTTTGTATGTCAATTGTGGAACAACATTTTCAACACTCAAGTTGATTACTAGCATTAGTGCTCTTCTTGAGTGAGTCAGTGAATGTGTATTAGGAAATCGAGCTGTAATCAAGTTGTTACATATAATATGTGGGTTAAAGTAACTGTTTGTTTTTGCAAGTTAGAGTAACTTGTAAGTATTTCAAATAGTTGAAGTAGGAGAACAGTGTGGGTATTAATTTACAGGTCTTGTAATCGATACATTTGGCTCATTTGTTTTAGTGAAGTTGAAGTTAAAATCCTCCCTGTTAGGTGGTAATTTTGCACCTTTGAGCCGGGTGATTTTCCACGTAAAAATTGAAGTCTTTGATTTTTAATGGTTATTTCATTTACACCTAAGGGGTAAGTCAAATAACCAAGTCCTTTAGTATTTTGGGTAGGCACTCAAACTAACAATGTTGAAGGACTCCATTCTTTTCCATTATTTTTCGTGGAAGGGTCTCAATTAAACATATTATACGTCTTAGAGAAACTTTGTCACGCATTCTTTAATGTTGTTAATCAAATTTTAGGAGATGGAATAATTTTCAAAATTACTTTGGAAATGTTTTAAATTATTGATTTCTCAAATGCATAATAACAATAACAAGCAAAGTGCTTGTAATTGCTATAGGGTGACTAAAACAGTGAAACTTAATCCTTTATAAAGTCTTTTAGTATGTGTTCTTTACTTCAGAAGTTATATAATGACTGAACTGATAATGAGTGTTTATCCAGATGAAGACGGGGGG
>ML434577.1:33659-49095 GCA_005239525.1 Nicotiana knightiana | reverse complement strand
GGGGAGAAGCAGAGAAAGAGAGAGAATGAGAGATATACGTGGAATGAGAAAATTATATCTTATTGCATCACTTACATCTGTACAAAAGCCTTAGATATATAGGAATAGTTCAGCTTCTAATTAACCCACACTAACAGCCTAATGTAGTTATTAGGGACTAACCAACTAACTATAGAAAATTACTGTATTTACCTTCTTTTAATTAACTGTGTTACACCTCTCTCTACACTCCCCCTCAAGCTAGGTACTGAAAATACATTAAGAATACCTAGCTTGGAAGAAAGGTATTCACGCTAGACTTTGTTGAGTCCCTTGTCAAGATATTTGCAAGCTGTTCTTTAGTAGAGATGTATGTTGTTTTGACTAGACCTTGTATGATTTTTTCTTTAATGAAGTGACAATCAATCTCGATATGTTTAGTCCTTTCATGATAAACAGGGTTTGCTGCAATTTGCATAGAAGCTTTGCTATCACTGCGTATCTCCACATGTAGTTTGGTATCAACTCCAACTTCTTTTATAAATCCCACTAGCCAAATAAGTTTTGCTACAATAGTTGCAAGGCTTCTGTACTAAGCTTCTGCTGAGCTTCCTTAAACTGTGATTTGTTTTTTGATTTCATGATACTAAAGAGTCTCCAAGCTTGATTAGATAACCTGAGATAGATCTCCTCGAGTGTGGTCAAGCAACCCAATCTGCATCACAATATGCTAAAATTGTATTAGTATATGTGCTGGAGAGTAGTATCTCTAATCCAGGGACTGTTCTTGATACACTTCACAATTCTTAGAGTTGTTTCCATATGGGATGTCTTTGGCCTTTGTAAAAATTGACTCAGTGTTTGTACACTGAATGAGATGTCCGGTCTTGTGATTATTAAGTATAGGAGTTCACCTATCAGTCTTTGATAAGGAGTTTGATCTGTCAGTTCTTCATCTAACAGTGTAGTAGACTTATTTTTTCTGAGTTGTTAATTATGTTTTGTTGTTGTGAGCTTCATGTTGGCATCCGGTGGTGTAACTGCTGGTTTAGCTGCTACAAGAAATTTTTCAGAGATAAGTTCCAAGGCATATTTTCTTTGATGCATAAGTATCCCTTGTTTTGATCTAGCAAACTTTATACCTAAGAAATATTTCAGTTCCACTAAATCTTTCATTTTGAAAGCTTGTTGTAAATTTTCTTTGGTTTCGTCTGTTAATCTCAGACAATCACTTGTAATGAGTTATCATCTTAATAAACCAATACCATAGTAATGCATTTTGTAGTTTCCTTAAAGAACAGACATATTGGCTTTGCTGGAATTGAGAGCCGAGTAATGCTTCTGTTAGCTTAGCATTCCACGCATCTATTTGGTGTATATGCCAGGGCCTTGTTGCAGCTAAAGCCAGTACAGTCCTTACAGTCTTCATTTTAATGACTGGCAGAGAAGGTTTCTTGATAATCTCTACCTTCCTTTTGACTGAATCCTTTGGGCACTAACCTAGAGTTAAATCTTTCCACTTCAGCTGAAGCTTTGTACTTTATCTTATAAATCCATTTTTACCCTATTGTAACCTTACCTTCAGGCAATGATACTATGTCTCAAGCGTGGTTGTTTTGTAAAGCTTTAATTTCAGTCTTCATGGTATCAACCCACCTAGGATCTTTCACAGCTTCTGAGTAGGAGGTTGATTCAATAGTATTTGAAGAAGCTGTCAAATAAGCTTGATATCTTGGTGTCAAATTTTCATAGGTCATGAATTTTGACAGAGCATAAAGTTCATCTTGATGAACATTCAATGAAACAAATTCCTTCATCCATTGAGGTGGTTTTTTCCCTCTACATGACTTTATGATGTCTGGTTGATCTGGAAGAATAATAAGAACAAGTTGTGATTCTCAAATTACTAGTGATTGTGTCACTGAAGTCTGTTGAGGAGTTGGCTATGATGCTTCTGAATGAAAAGTTTCAGTTGATTGTGTGAGATCTTATGTGAACTATGATTGTGTGAGTTCTTGTGTGATATCTTCCTCTTGAGTTGTATGTGTGTGAGTTTTAGAACTTGTATGATATGTGATTGAATCTACATTATTATATAATTTGTCTTCTATGTTGGGATGATCAAATGTAGATTGATTGTTCCTTTTCTTGTTCTTGAAAGGAAATATATCTTCCTAAACAGAACATCTATACTTACACAGAACACTTTATCAATTAAATCATATAGTAAGTATCCTTTTTGAGCTAAAGCATATCCCATAAGTACAGTTGGTCTTGATCTAGGCATTAGTTTATCATGTTGTTGAATTATTTTAGCATAACATAAACAACCTATAACTTTAGGTGTTGTAATGTTGGTTTTCTGCATCTTTCAGAGGGAATTTTATTACTAATGACTAAACCAGGCCGTCTGTTAATGAGATAAACAACACCAAGCACACAATATCCCAGAACTTGATAGGTATTCCAGCTTGGAATCTGACAACTCCTGTTAGTTCTAGAATTTGTCTATGTTTTCTCTCAGCTACTCCATTTTGCTGAGGAGTATATGAACATGTCTTACGATGAATTACTCCTAAACTGTGGAAGAAATTACCACATATTGAGTTATAAATTATGTCCCATTATCTGTTCCCTCTGTTTTCACTGTTGTCTCATACTTTATTTTCACAAAAGGCAAAAAATTGTTGTATAACCACACATACATCGGACTTCTTTTTCAGTAGAAATATCCATGTCATTCTAGTAAAATCATCAACCACAGGTAAGAAATATCTGTTTCCATCCATAGTAGGCACTTCATAAGGCCCCCAATATGAACTAAATAAAAACAAGTAGTAGTTCTAATGCTACTGATAGGAAAAGGTTACCTTGTTTGCTTTGCACAAGGGCATATACTATATGTGTCTGTTCTAGCAGATATAACTTGTGTCTTGAGTGAAAGTATCTTTCTAAGTACAGTAGTAGACACATGACCAAGCCTTCTTTTCCAAAGACCTATATCACTTGAACTAATTTCTTTGTTTACGTTTGTCTCCTTTGTGGCTAAACTAATTGCATCACTTCCTTGTATTGTTTATCTGCACAGAATGTATAAACCATTGTCTTCTCTACTATTCATTTTCTTCCCATTGAAGAGTTCCAAAAACACACAAAAATCAGGAAAGAAAGCAACTGAATATTTCAGCTCCATGGTTACCTTAGAAATTGACAAAAGATTATATTTGAAATGGAATGTAAAACACTTTAGTTATTGTGTTCTGATATGATAAAGTACTAGTTCCAATATGTGTGACTTGAGTTGTTTCTCCATTAGGTGGATGTACTTTCTTTGGTTGGCTTGTTTGAACTAAAGAGGATTTGTTCAATAACTCTAGATCAGCTACCATATGGTTTGTAGCCCTTGTATTTATTATCCAATCTTGCAAACTATCTGAGGCTAGTAAGGCACAAGGTATACCTGCTGTATTTGCTGAAGGATGTGTTGTTAAAGCTATTGCAGTAGTTTTGTTTAGGAGTTTCACAATGTGATCATATTGTTCTTTAGTGAATGTCAAATTTCCTAGCATTGGAGCATTGTTCACCTGCCCCATGTTCTATGAGTTAGTAGTACCCACTGTGTTGCCCATCAATTGAGAGTTCTGTAGGTTGTTCTCAGACTAGTTTCCTCTTGGAAGCTGGTTGTTTTGCATATTTATTTAAGATAACAAATTATATAGAATGTTGACATTCTTCTTTCTTGGTCTGAAATCTGTAGGATAGCCTACAATTTTATAACAATTTTCTTTGCTGTGAACTTTTGTTTTGTAGAAATATTAAAACAGATTAAAATTCTTTCTAGACTTCTAGAAATTTCCTCCAATCTTGGTGTACATTGAAGCGTCATATTGCCCAATAATAGTTGTGGGATTTTCCCCTAGTAATCAAGCAGTGGCTGCAACTGACCTGTGACTCTAATCACTGATTACCATTGCATATGCTTGACGGACTGTTGGCATAGGACTCATCAACATAATCTGACTTCTAGCTCGGCTGTAGGAATCGTTTAGGCCCATCAAGAATTGAAACAGTTTCAGTTTTTGCAAGTGAACCATGAAGTCTCTTGATTTTGGGCAATCACACCCAGGAGCAGGAACCAATGCTTCAAACTCTTCCCACAAATCTTTAAGTTTTGAAAAATATGCAAATGCAGATACAATTCCTTGACTTAGTGTTGCAATTTCTTCATGTAAATTGTAGGATCTTGGGCCATATATTTTATAAAATCTCTTATGCAAATTATTCCATATTGCTTGAGCACTTGAAGCATACATTATACTATCAAGTAAACCACTACTAACAGAATTCATTAACCAAGACAACACAATCGCATTTACTCTTTCCTAGTGATTTCACATATTTTCTCTGAAATTTTCTTTGGAACAAGTTGCATCAACCAACCCCAATTGTTTTCTTCCTAACAGTGTCGTTCTCATAGATCTAAAACACAGAGAGTAGTTTTCAGTACCTGTTAGTTGAAATGAAATAATTTGTATGCCACCCATGTCTGATGGACTCAAGAATAAGGGTGATTGTAATCAATACCCGGAGCAATAATGGGCATAACTCCTTGACTGGAATTTGACGGCTGACTCACAGCTAGAACAAGTTGTTCATC
Organism: Nicotiana knightiana; assembly: GCA_005239525.1. NCBI lineage: Eukaryota > Viridiplantae > Streptophyta > Magnoliopsida > Solanales > Solanaceae > Nicotiana > Nicotiana knightiana. The sequence continues at coordinate 44,459 of ML434577.1, read as the reverse complement.
AATCTCCATAGCCAAGATTCTTCAAGAATTGAAATGAATTGAAAAATTAATATGAGAATTGCGGAAATGTAGAATCGAAATTCAACCTTAACAATTTAGCTTGACTGCTCTGATACCATGAACTCATAATGGGTATTTATCCAGATGACGAAGAGAGAGGAAAAAGCGGAGAAAGAGAGAGAAGGGGAGATATGTGTGGAATGAGAAAATTGTATCTTATTGCATCGCTTACATCTGTACAAAAGCATGAGATATATAGGAATAGTTGAGCTTCTAATTAACTCACACTAACAGTCTAATGTAGCCATTAGGGACTAACCAACTAACTATTGGGAATTGTTGTTTTGCCCTTCTTCTAACTAACTATGTTACACCTTTCTCTACAATGACATTTAGGTTAAAGAGTCAACATTTACTTATACTTGAATTAAATGAATCTCAGCATTATCGGATAAAAGAAACTAATTTAAGTAATGTGATTTTCTTCTCTTCACTAATCAACTAGTAGGAGTTATTTCCAAATTTAAAGTAAAAACAAAACTTGTTGGAGTTGCCTAGCACCCCATTCTTTCAAGGAAGCTTAAGTTGGGGAAAAATACAAAAGCTAAACCAGTGTAATAAAAAACAAACAAGATAATCCAAATCAGAGGAAGTGACAAAAGTTAAATATGGCATCATTTGAGGTTCCCCACACTTGTGCATGTTCATGTATGAAGTACAACAGTCCAAAGTATGGTGGAAATGGAATAATTGAAGATTCTCACATACATAAATTTAGCAACCACAGTGACTACGTCAAGATCATTGCCAGAATCTCATGATGAATGAGTTCTACGTGTGAATAAGGCGATGCAACTCCTCAACCATATATATATATATGTTTAGTATTTTGTAGATATAAGAGAACATTTAATGCATCTATTTTAGTGTATAGATAAACGTTCTCTTATATCTTTAGTATTATGTTGAGTCTTGGAAAAAAGTTTTGAAGTAAAGAGCTTTCACAATGTGTTGACCGATAATATTTTTTCGTGACTTCACTCAAGAAATAAACAAAAGTGAAATTTAATTTTCACAACTAACCACCCCTAGAAAGTAGAAGACTCATTGTCTCCTTTTTGTACATATGCAGAATATTGGTATTGACCTTACTACCAATAATTAAATATGTCCTAGTGAGAGTTTTCACGAGGAAAATAGTTTAATATAATATTTACAAATAAAATATAAATAGAAAAAAAAATATAGCATGCAAACATCTCTTACTCTCTCCGTTCCAGTTTACGTGAACCTATTTCCTTTTTGGTCCGTTCCAAAAAGAATGACCACTTTCTATATTTGGAAACAATGTAGCTTAAACTTACAATTCTACTCTTAATAAGAAGCTTTTATAACCACAGAAAAACTCTGTGCCCATTTTTAACTTATTTAGGACCATAAATTTCAAAAATCTTTATTTTTTCTTAAACTTCGTGCTCAGTCAAATAAGTTCACATAAATTAAAACAGAGAGTATATTTTATTTTCTAATTTATTACATGTACAAATAAAGATGTCTTTGGGAGATTTGACATAAAAACTCAAAAGAATTTATAATAGGTCATAAAATTCATAGACTCGAGTTCCACATGTCTTCATTCTTTTATATCAGTTGAGTCCAAACAAGTCATATTATTAGGATAAAACCGGGAATGCTAATTGTTATAAATAGTTTACAGATAGAGAAATACATTTTTTTAGAAAGACTAAAAAATGTGTCACAGGAAATAGGACAGAGGAAATATATAATTACATTCTGAGAAAAAACAAGAGACTATTGGAGACTTGGAGTTCAAATTAATCTCCAAGTTAAAGGTGATGGGACTGTGTAAATGGACACCTTTAATGGTCGTTTGGTTTGAAGACAAGTTATGATGTGATTAATTATTCTGCTATTATTTTTTATTGGTTGTTTAGTATGTTGTATTAATTCCGAGATTGTTAATTTTAATACTTTATCCTAGAATAACTTATCCTGAGATTATTATTCGACCTTATGACATGTATAAGTTATTCTGGTACTATTTTTAATTATAAAATAATTTATCCCAAAATTAATAATCAAATAAAGAACAAATAGGTAATAAATTTTTATTCGGGGATTAATTTTGTTTATTCATCGTACCAAATGACCCTAGAGTTGAATTGGATAAAACTATTGAATCTTCATTAGCTCCATCTTGGATTGAAGTTCCAGATTTTCCACGGCCAATCCCCATCCGGAGACTTACTTGGACGCCTATAGATTTCATTTTCCTTTGTTGCTTTTGCCAAATAGAATCATATTGTAAATTATTTATTACAATATAATCATGAATCTTCTGAAATGATCAAAATCATTATGTGAATAATTACAAGTGACTAAATTAAAATATCATTCATCACAGTAATATCTGGAAATATGATTAATGTTCCCTTTCACCATGTATTCATCTTCTCTCTCAATTACTTTTTGGTAGAAAGTCTATCACCCCTATGATTTCTTTTCCTAAAAATAACAAATTATCAAACGCTATGCCAAGAAAAGCACAAAGTTTAAGTGGGCGTTTGGACATAAGAATTGTAAAATTTCGGGGAAAAAAAAAATTTCAAGTGAAAATGGTATTTTAAAATTAGAGTTATCTTTGGACATGAATATAATTTTGGGTTGTTTTTGAATTTTTGTGAGTGAAAATTTTTAAAAATATTTTTAGAGTGTTTTAAATTTTCGAAAAATTCTAAAATTCATCTTCTAGTGAAAATTTAAAAATTTATGGCCATACACTGATTTCAAAAAAAAAAAAAATCGAAAATAATTGAAAATTTTCTTATGTCCAAACGGGCACTAAGAATATCCAAACCACCATCGATCACATTACTAGTTCGGTTTAGATATAATACTAGTATTTGTTAAAGTTTAAAGGTCAAGCTAGCTAGCGGTGGAGTCAAAATTTTAATACTCCCTCGATTTTAATTTATAGGAACTCATTTGAATGAACACGAAATTTAAGATAAAAGAGAAGATTTTTGAACTTGTGATGTAAAATGAGGCACATATATTTTATGTGATTATAAATCATTGCATAAAGTTAAATTATTTCCAAATAAAGAAAGAAGTAATTTTTTTAACACGAATTAAAAAAAAATAAATTCACGTAAATTGAAACTCCGTTAGTTTTCAAGAACTTCATCAATAGCTGGTTTTGTTAGGACTTGGCCTTTTTCGAGCAGCTTTCTTTTCCAATGTAGGAAAGTAAACAGACGCTAAGGAGCTTGCAGAAAAACAAACATGCATAAAGCAATTCATAGAATAGAGTTATAATTAAGCATAGCATGCAATTCGGTCTTGCCTATGTACGATGTAAAGCTGCAGATTCCAATGAAACCTCTGTTTTTTTTGTGCCTCTCTCTCTCCAGTCTCCAGTAGTAGCTGCTATTGACAAATGGTAATATTTTATATGATGAGTTATGAGTAGATTAAATTGAAAAATTCCACTAGTGTCATTTCGTTTCAATCACATGCATGGACTGACATTACTACTCATTATACCCACATGCACATGCAAAATCAATGTCCCCTCTCTTGACCCCCTCAACACCTCCCCTCAAGTGGGGGTGCAAAGGAACATAATTCTTATAACCGAATCCGTTCCTTTCTATTTCTCAGTATCTCCATTTCCCTACTTTACTTGGACAATAATGATTTTTAACTCTTATTTTTATATTTCGAGATTTTTATTAGCTTCATTTGGTATTTCTCGATGTGTGTTCAATCTGTATCTTTTTTCGGAAAGGTTTTGTGCAATAATTTGAAGAAAATATAATTTTTATTTTTAAAATAATTTGAGTTGACTACAGTCAATATTTTCTGTAAACGATCTCGGATCGGTATTTTGACGATCTCGATGGGTCTGTATCATGACTTTGGACTTAGACGTATGCCCGAAATTGAATTCGAAAGTACCTAACTTGATTTGACTTGATTTGTCGAAAACTAGTAACTTGAAGGTTTAAATATATCCAAGATTAGACCATAGGTTGACTTCATGGCTAACGGGTTCGAATTTTTGTTCCGGGACTTGGCATAGGTCCATTTTACTATTTAATATTTGTCTGCAAAATTTGGCACAAAACGAAGTTGGTTTGATAGGATTCAGACGCTCGGTTGTGAATTTGGAAGTTATTAAGTTTCTTTGAAAATTTCATGCATTTTGATGTCCGATTCAGAGTTCTAGGTGTTATTTTGGTATTTTGATCACGCGAATGAGTTCGTATGATGTTATTATACTTGTGTGCATGTTTGGTCTAGAGTCCGAGAGGCTCGGGAGAGTGGATACAGACCATTTGAACTTAGAAAAAATACTGGTTTCAGTTATTTGCTAATGACTGGTATCTTTTGCTTTGCGATCGGGAAGGGGAAACAGGGATAGGGGTGGAGTTCCTCTTTGCGAACGCGGAGAACGCGAATCTCGTGGAGGGCTTACCCTTCGTGAACGCGGTGGTTTATGGGGATTCTGGGGTAGGCAGGTAGTTACGCTACGCGAATGCGGGCGTTGGCTCGCAGACGCGAAGGGTTTCCCGTGAACGCGAAGGCCTTCTAGCCGCTAATGCTTCGTGATCGTGTCAGCTATCTCGCGAAAGCGAAGAACACCTGACGCCCAGTGATTTAAACTTCTAAACAACGGGATTCTTCTCATTTTTCACCATTTTTAAGTTTGAGCTCGGCCAAGAGGCGATTTTGAAGAGATTTTTCATCTCAACTTCATAGGTTAGTAGATTTTAACTTGTTTTCTTACATTTCCATAAACACCCATTGATTTTAACCTTTAATCTATGATTTTCATGGTATAAATTAGGGATTTAGGTAGAAATTAAATATTTTGAGTAATTGAGATTTAGACCTCAAATTGAGGCCAGATTTCGCAACCAATCACATAACCGGACTCGGGGATGAATGGGTAATTGAATTTTGGTCTGAATCTCGGGTTTTGAATTATTTGAATTATATTTGATGAGATTTGATTGGTTTCGAGGCTAATTATAGAGAAAAAGCCTCAGTTGAACATTGATTTGGTTTCGGAGTTAGATAAGTGTCGTGGTTAACCTTAACTTGAGGGAATAGGACTTGTTGGTCTATTTACGTTTTTATGTGTGGAGACAACGTATATGTGAGGTGACGAGTATCTATACGTTATCATTGGGTTAAAGCACGCGAGTGAAATTTATATATATATATATATTATTTCGTTGATTTGTTTTCCATGCTTAGGTTAGACTATTACTTCTTTTAATTATTCGCTTCGTATTTATTGTTTATTTCAATGATGTTAGATATTTTGAAAGTAGAGTTTGATATCGTAGCACTATAATTGAAGTAAAATTGTTTCCCCCCCTGTTTTTATTATTCGATTTGTATTATTGCTTGGTGATGAAGAGAGAAAAGCACGAAGGATGTTGTCGTGCCTTATTTGCATTCATTATCATATATTGAGAGATGTTGTGAGTAAAAGCACAAAGGGTGATGTCGTGCCATATTATTTATAATATTGAGGACCAGAGTAAAAGCACGAAAGGTGATGCGATGCCATCTTCATTTCTTTGCCTTATTTGATTTTCGGTCTTGATGATTTACTTGATTATATTGTGGCTTATTTCAGAAGATGTTAATTCGTGATTTCGTACTTTCCATTTTTATGATATTTTCTCTTTTGCATATCCCCCTCTCAGTTAGTATTTTTTCTTTCTACTTGGTGTTTTGCTGCTTTATATATATTTGTACAGAATTTCACGTAAGTGTCTTGTCATAGTATCGTCACTATCTCGTCGAGGCTAGGCTCGACACTTATGGATCATTGAGTCGATTGTACTCATACTACACTTTTGCACATCTTGTCCAGATATTGGTATTGGTTCCAGCGGTGCTTAGAGGTGCGTCTGCTCAGATCACATTGCTTCCGAGATTTGAGGTAGATCTGATGGCGTTTGCAGACCTTGGAGACCCCATCAATTTCCTATCGTTACTGTTTGTCTCATTCGAACAGTTGTATTTATTTCAAACTATACTTGTAGACGTCTAGTTGATCATGTACTTGTGACCCCAGACCTTTGGGGTTGAGTTAGACCACGTTGTGTTATGGGTTTATTTCATGTATTTCAGCTTTAATCTTTGTTAATAATTGTTATTATTCTGTTTTTAATTGTTTAATTATTAAATTGCTTAACTAGTATTGGCTTGCTTAGCAAGTGGACGTTAGGCGTCATCACAACCCCGAGGTTGGGATTCCAGACTTGACAAGTTAGTATCAGAGAACTAGGTTGCTTAGGTCTCACGAGTTATGAGCAAGCTTAGTAGAGTCTGGAGGATCGGTACCGAGACGTCTATACTTATATTCTATAGGCTATGGAGTTTTAGGAAAATTTCACTTCTTTCTTTCCTTATCGTGCAATTTTTATTCTATCATTGATGTTTGAATCATTCCATTTTTGTTCACTAGCAGATGGTGAGAACGCGCACAACATCTACAGCCGGGCAGAAGCCGGAGCCCCCTGTTGCAACCACTACCAGGGGTAGAGGCCGAGATCGAGCCAGAGGCAGACCTCAGCCTATAACTCATGCAGCAGCACCCAGTGTGAGCCTCAGATTGATCATGAGGACGAGATCCCAGCTCAAGCTGCACCAGACGGACTCGCTCACGTCCTATAGGGAATTATAGCCACTTCCATGCTTCAGGACGCGCTAGTCCGTGTAGTGGGATTTATGGAGAGTGTGGCCCAGACTAGTGCATTTCCGGTGGCACCAGCAATCTCTAGGGCTAGGGGAGGAACATAGACTCCCTCTACTCACACTCCGGAGGAGATGGATTCCATATATCAGACTCCAGCAGCCCAGCAATTGGGATAGTTTAGCCTGTTATTGCTACACATACATGGAGAGGCCCACGATGTCTTCTAAGGGATTGATAAGGTTGGATAAGTTCACAAAGATCTTCCTTATTCACTTTAGTAGTTCACCTTCTGAGGACCCACATGATTATTTGGACCGTTTGTACAAGGTGTTGAGCAACATGGGTATTGTTGAGTCCAAAAGAGTAGACTTTGCAGTGATTCAGATGACCGGTTTGACCAAGAGACAATGGAAGGATCATGTGCGGAGCAGACCACCTGGTTCACTGCCATACACTTGGGAGCAGTTTTCGCAGTTGTTTCTGGAGAAGTTGATTCCTTTCAATTTGAGAGAGGAGTACCGCAGGCAGTTTGAGCGCCCTTCAGTAGGGGAGCACGATTGTTACCCAGTATGAGACCCGATTTGTGGATCTAGCTCGTCATGCAGTTATCTCCCTAATGGGAGTGAGAGAGTGAGGAGATTCATTGATGGACTTACTTTCAGTATTAGGCTACAGATGGCCAAGGAGACCGGAGATGATATTTCTTTTCAGAGGTCCATAGAGATTGTTAGACGCATCGAGAGAATTCATGGTCAGGATAGGGGGCGGTATCTGAGAAGAGGCCTCGTTATTTTGATGGTTTCAGTGGTGCCTTATCTAGAGGAAGAGGTTTATTTGGTAGACGCTATCCTCCCAGGATGATTCAGCCAACACTTCATGCTTCCCACGGTGCTTCGGGTAGTCGTAGTTCTTATGGGTCTCATCCTGAGCAGCTAGCCTACAGTGCACCATCAACTCCTATTAGTGCACCTCCGATCCAGAGTTATCTAGGTGTTTATCCAGGTCAACAGGGCCAATTTCAGGGTCAGCAGTCACAACAGCCGAGGCTTGTTATACTTGTGGAGATCCGAGGTACGTTGTGAGATTTTGCCATAGTTCACAAGGCGACATGCTACAATAGGGTTCTCACACGTCCAATCCGCACTCAATAGTGAGTGGAAACGGTCATTGCAAGAATAGTACCAAACAAGAGTCGGGGTCAATTTTTACAGGGAGTTTAATATGAGAGTTAAGGTATACACTTGATGAGAGCAAATGGAATAACTAAATTGCGCTTCCAAACAACGGGTTTTGTTTTTTACTTCTAAATTATCACTATCAATTATAAACTAAGGAGAAGAAACAAGAAAGCAAATGATTGTTTTTGTTGTTTTTACCAAATAGTTAAAAAGCCTAGGGATGTGACCTTCACCTAGGTGCTCGCCTAATGGGTAAAGTATGTTAATGCATGTTTTATTGATCGGGGTGTATTATAGCTCTCTACTCTAATTTACCCACTCATATCTCTCGGTCATAAAGCTAAGTATTTGATATGATCTCAAGTTGAATTTTCCCTATCTCTAGTTCAAACCCTTCAATTAAGCTAATCAAATCCTCAATTGTAACAATTTCTCGTTAGCCAAGTTTTTCTAGACTAGACCCCTCTTTCTCAAGTAAATACCAAGTCAAAAAGACATGAAACAATATTTGCAACCATTAATTATAAAATTAAAGCAAGAATAAACCTAAATAATCAACACCCAATTATAAACAAACATTAAATTAAATACTCATAAGTTTTACACACCAGGATTGGGTCACAACCCTAGTAAGAGTCTAGATACTCATAGTGAAAAATGAAAAAAATAAAGAAGAAATACTAATTAAATTCATAATCTTAGATTAACTTGACAAAATATGATGTTTAAATCCCAAAATAGTCACTAACTTCTTAAAATAGCAAAATACAGTGGCTACAATTGCACACACTTAAAAAACTTGACCTAAAAATGTTATTCTCGTCTATTTTTAGTGGCCCCAAATTCACTGAAAAAAATGCCCCTCGGGAGGTTCTGCGACCGCACAATTTCATGTGCAGTCCGCAGATTGCTTCATCTTGTAGTGTCACGACCCGGAATTCCCACCTTCGGGACTGTGATAGCGCCTAACATTTTACTTACTAGGCAAGCCAATGTTAGAGGATCTTTGAGCCAATTTTTAATCAATTGCGATAAGTAAAAACAATTAAGCCCAACTGAAATTAATACTGAGTGTGAAATAACATAAACATCTTTAATATCCAAGTACAACCCGAATCTGGAGTCACAATTCACGAGCTTCTAGAGTTTCTACAAACAGGGTTTGAAATAAATACAACTGTCTTGAACTAGAAGAATAGTAAACTGGGGAAACGGAAGGGGACTTCAAGGTCTGCGGATGCCAGCAGAATTACCTCGAGTCTCCAAAAGAAAATCCAAGCTGAAATGCCTCACGAACAGCTGGGACCAATACCAAAATCTGCACAAGAAGTGCAGAGTGTAGTATGAGTACAACCGACCTAATGTACTCCATTAGTTTCGAGCCTAACCTCGGCGAGGTAGTGACAAGACTATGACAATACACCCACATAAATAATAAACCCGTGCAGATAACAATATACGTACAACACAATAACAAGTAAAATCTAAACATGTGATTTTGGGAGGGGACATGTGAAAAGGGAGTACAAAATACGATAAATACTATAGGGAATGATAACAAGAAATAGTCAATAAGCCTTTAACCAGCAAAATGAATAAAACATAATGAACAAAACTGCACGACATCACCCTTCATGGTTTACTCTCAACCTCCCTATGAAACAATAATATCGGCACGGCATCACCCTTCGTGCTTTTACTCTCAACCTCACAGTGAAACAGTAATATCATCACGGCATCACCCTTCGTGCTTTTACTCTCAACCTCACTATGAAAAAATAATAATTTCACGGCATCACCCTTCGTGATTTTTCTCTCACTTTCATCATAATCAATAGATACGGCATGTCATTACCCTTCGTGCATTAACATTCTCCCTTACCATATAGCAGAGAGCATAAACAAAGGGAGACAGAATAAACAAGAACAAGCCTCATATCAATAATGTTTTCACATTACCATCCTCAACTATGGATAAACAATACTCAAATATCTCAAATAGCTCATACATGCAAAAAGAATGATCAATTTAATAATTAACTAGACTAAGCATGGATATCATGATCAAGAAGGAAATAAATTGCAAGAAAACAAGTTCCACCTCATGCTTTGACCCAACAACAATGCATAAGTACTCTTCACCTCACATATACGTTGTACGAAACATCTAAACATGTAGCAAATAGGCAAACAAGTCCTAATCCCTCAAGTCAAGGTTAACGCGACACTTACCTCGCTCTGAAGACCAATTCAAAGTTTTACCGGGACCTTTCCCCTAGAATCCGCCTCCAAACCACTCGTATCTAACCTTAATTGACTCAATAATATAAAATATTGCTAAAGAAATCAATTACAATGCATAAATTTAGAATTTCCAAACTTTCCCCCAAAAAGTCAAAAAATCGACGTCGGGCCCGCTTGGTCAAAACCCGAGGTTCGGACTAAAATCCATTTACCCATTCCCCCCCGAGCCCTGTTATGTAATTTTTTTCGAAGTCTGACCTCAATTTGAGGTCTAAATTCTAATTTTACAAAAATTTCTAATTCTACCCGAACCCCCAATTTCCACCATGAAAGTACTAGATTTTAGGTTGCAAACTTATGAAATGTAATGAAAGACTGTTTTAATCACTGTTGTCAGGTGTTCATCGCGTTCGCGTGAACCTTGATGCGTTCGAGAAGAGCAGAGCCTGTTTGGCTTACGCGATTGCGGGTCACTCTACATGTTCGCATAGGCTTAGACCCCCTAGCCTTCGCGTTCGCGCTCCTGGTCACGCGTTCGCATAGAGCAACAATCGATTCCCAGCCCAGCTCAGTCCAAGCAATACTATGTGTTCACATGGGTGAGGACGCGTTCGCGAAGGGTAGTCCCCCCCCCCC
>ML434577.1:0-29131 GCA_005239525.1 Nicotiana knightiana | reverse complement strand
TTCTTGAGGTTTGGTGGTGGGTTGGTCATTCGTCGTAACATTTTCGGGTTGTTTGACACTACTACGGTGGTCGTTTTGTGTATGAAGAGATTGCGGTGTGTTGGGCTGTTTTGTAGTATTTTGTGGTGTATATAAGGCTGGAAAATAATGTAAATATGTTGTTGTTGTTGTTGTTGTGTTCTTGTGTTGTTAGTGTTATCTTGAATTTGTAGGAGGTAAGGATAATAGGAGAGATGCTGCTCGTTTTTATACAAAATAAGCTTGTCGTTCGTTGTGCGATAGTTGTACCTTTCGTAACTTAATGATAGTATTATTATCGTTGTTGTAGATTAAGGTGCGAAGAGGCAAGTCCAACTTGGTGAGTGGAGAGATTGTGATAAGGTATGTTAAGGCACTTCCTTCATTCTTTTGGCATGATCTAAAGTGAAACGAACGTAAACGATATGTTATTTCATAATGAATCTACTCCTAGCTAATAAGGTTGTCCATGTTGTTATTTCCTTACAAAGTTATTCTAAGAAAGTATGTATGATCTTTGAGTCCTAGTGAAGTTCATATTGATGGTATGATGTCCATAATGTTAATCGAAGGTGCAACTACCTTACGTCACTCTGAAAGGTTTAGAGTGTGATTCCATGAGTCCAGCATGCATTATATATAGTATCTATTTTACTCTACCGAGCCGCGCTATAGTCGGCCGGGTATGGAACCTATTGTTCAACCACTGATCAGTTGGGTTTACCGAGCTCCACGTAGCTGGGTACGATTCTACTAAGCTTATGATGGCCAAGTATGTTTTTACCGAGTCCTCTTCGAGGCCGGGTATGATATGATGACGATGATGCCCACAGAGGCGGATGTTTTTAAAAGATTATGTATATATATATGTATTATGCATTTCATGTCACTATCTCTCAGAGGCACTCAGATGCAACAGGTTGTATCTCCTACATCTCTCTTTACATTACTGTTCTTAGTTATGTTTTTCTGCTTTACATACTCAATACTTTATTCGTATTGACGTCCTTTTTTCTTGGGGACGCTGCGTTTCATGCCCGCAGGTCCCGATAGACAGGTTGATAGTCCTCATAGTAGGCTATCAGCTCAGTGGAAGGTGTTACTGCACTCCACTTGCTCTGGAGTTGCCTATTTGGTCAGTATGATTGGGACATGCATTGACTGGTATGGCGGGGCCCTGTCCCGACCTTTTTGATATTTATGTACTCTTAGAGGCTTGTAGACAAATGTCAGGTATATGGATACTTGTATGGCCTTGTCGGCCTATGTTTTGAGTTTACAAATGGTCATGTCAGCCTTATAGGCGTGTATGTCACATATATAAGTTTCTATATCATGTTAGGTCATCTTATGTCTAGCATTCCCTTATGTTTTACTTTTATTATGTCATGATGATCATTTTGGCACAGTTACCCATGATAGTATGAAAAGAAAGATATGTTATGTTGGTACTCGGTTGAGTAAGGTACCGGGTGCCCATAGCGGCCCATAGGTTGGGTCGTGATAGTTACTTCTTATGTCACGGCATATGGTTGAGAAGGGTTGTCTAGCATATTAGGCCTATATTCGTGATCCTTGTGCGGGGGTTCCATCTATCGACTTAGTACCAGTTGTGCGTGAATTTCTGTTGTGTTTCTTGCAGATTTCTCGAGGATGCCACCCGACAGAGATATCGACTTCTATATTGATTTAGCTCCAGGAACTCAGCTCATTTCTACTCCACCATACCATATGGAACCAGTTGAGTTGAAGGAGCTGAAGGAGCAATTGCAGGATTTGCTTGATAAGGTATTTATTAGACCTAGTGTCTTGCCCTGGGATGCACCAGTGTTGTTTGTAAAGAATAAGGATGGTACGATAAGGATTTTTATTGATTATCGGCAGTTGAACGAAGTCACTATAAGGAATAAGTATCCTTTGCCATGGATTAATGGCTTATTTGATCAGCTTCAGGGTGCCAAAGTGTTTTTGAAGATTGTTTGTAGGTATGGCTACCATCAGTTGAAGATTAGGGCATCGGATGTCCCTAAGACAGCTTTCTGAACTCGGTATGGACATTATGAGTTCCTACTGATGTCATTTGGCTTGACAAATACCCCATCAATATTTATGGATTTGAACCGGGTATTCAAGCCCTATCTGGATTCTTTTATGATCGTCTTCATTGATGATATTTTGTTATAATCCCGCAGTCGAGAGGAGCATGAGCAGCATTTTCGGATTGTACTTCAGACCTTCAAAGATAGTCAGTTATATGCCAGGTTTTCAAAGTGTGAGTTTTGGTTGGATTCAAATGCCTTTTTGGGGCATGTTGTATCTTCCGAGGGTATAAATGTGGATCCTAAAAAGATTGAGGCAGTTCAAAATTGGCCTAAGCCTACTTCAGCTACATAGATTCAGAGCTTCATGGGTTTGCTAGGTTATTATGTCCGTTTGTGGAGGGGTTTTCATCTAATGCAGCCCCACTGACTAGATTGACCTAGAAGGGTTTCCTATTCAGATGGTTCGGTGAGTGTGAGTTGAGCTTTCAGAAGGTCAAGACTGTTGTGACTACAAATCCGGTGTTGGTGTTGCCTATAGGTTCAGGATCCTACATTGTGTATTGTGATGCATTGCATATTAGGCTTGGTGCAATATTGATGTAGGATGTCAGGGTGGTTGCATATGCATCTCGGCAATTGAAGGTTCATGAGAAGAATTACCCTATTCATGACTTAGAATTGGCAGCTATTGTTCATGCATTAAAGATTTGGAGGCATTACCTCTACTGCATTTCATGCGAGGTATTCACAGATCATCAGAGTCTACAACACTTATTTAAGAAAAAAGATCTAAATTTGAGATAGCGGAGGTGGTTACATCAGTTAAAGACTATGATATTACCATTTTGTACCATCCCGGGAAGGCCAATGTGGTGGCCGATGGTGAGTATGGGAAGCCTTGTGTATATTCCAGTTGGTGAGATACCGCTAGCATCAAATGTCCAGTCGTTGCCCAATCAGCTTTTAAGGTTAGATGTATTGGAGCCTAGTCGGGTTCTTGTTGGCACAGTCTCTCGGTCTTCTTTGTATGAGCGCATGAGAGAGCATCAGTAAGACGACCCCCATTTGTTTGTCCTTAAAGACACGTCGCAGCACAGTGATGCCAAGGAGGTTTCTATTGGAGATGATGGGGTGTTGTTGATGTAGGGTCGGATTTGTGCGCCCAATGTGGATGGGCTTAGTGAGTTGATTCTTGAAAAGGCCCACAGTCCGCTGTATTCCATTCATCCGAGTGTCACCAAGATGTATCGGGATTTGAGACAACATTATTAGTGGAGAAGAATGAATAAAGATATAGTTGATTATGTGGCTCAGTGTTTGAATTCAGGTGAGGTACGAGCAAACGAGCATCAGAGACCTTCCAGTTTGTTTTAGATACTTGATATTCTCGAGTGTAAGTGGGAGAGTATTACCATGAATTTAGTTGTTGGGCACCCACATAACTTGAAGAAATTTGATGCAATATGGGTCATTGTGGATAGATTGACCAAGTCGGCACATTTCATTTTGGTGGCGGCTACCTATTCTTCAGAGCAGATGGCTGAGATCTATATCCATGAGATTATTCGTCTTCACGGTGTGCCGGTGTCCATTATTTCTGATCGGGACACGCAGTTCACATCTCATTTTGGAGGGTCATGCAGCGTGAGTTAGGCACACTGGTTGAGTTGAGTACAACATTTCACCCCTAGACGGACGGACAGTCTGAACGCATCATTCAGATCTTGGAGGATATGCTTCACGCCTGTGTTTTGGATTTTGGGGGTTCTTGGGATCTGTTCTTGTGGAGTTCGCCTACAACAACATCTACCAATCGAGTATTCAGATGGCTCCTTATGAAGCCTTATATGGGAGGCATTATCGTTCTCCAATTGGTTTGTTCGAGCAGCGAGAGGACTCGCTTGTTAGGTACTAATTTAGTTCGGGATGCCTTGGAAAAAGTCAAGATGATTCAGGATCGGCTTCGTACAGCACAATCTAGGCAGAAGAGTAATGTTGATCAAACAGTTCATGGTGTTGCATTCATGGTTGGAGAGATGGTTTTGATCCGGGTTTCACAAATGAAGGGTGTGATGAGTATTGGGAAGAAGGGAAAGTTGAGCCCTAGGTATATCGGACCCTTTGAGATCCTTGTGTGAGTTGGTGAGGTGGACTACAAGCTTGCATTTCCACCAAGCTTATCAGCAATTCACCCGGTGTTCCTTGTTTCCATGCTCCATAAGTATCACGGTGATCCATCCATGTGATAGATTTTAGCTCAATCCAACTGGACAAGGATTTGACGTATGAGGGGGAGCCGGTGGCTATTCTAGCATGGTAGGTCCGAAAGTTTAGGTCTAAGATTTATCCTTCCGTTAGAGTGTAGTGGAGAGGTCAGCCGATCGAGGCAACTACGTGGGAGTCCGAGTTCGATATGCGGAGTAGATACCCTCAATTTTTCACCAGTCTAGGTACTATTCTATGTTCGTTCGAGGATGGACGTTTCTTTTAGAGGTGAAGAATGTGACGACCCGATAGGTCGTTATGAGTTCTAGCATTTATTTTCATGTTCCGATACCACTATTAGCTCCATTTAGTGTTTCTCTACTTGTGCGCACAGTCCGTGTCTTTTTTCTGAAAGATTTTATGCGAAAATTTGAGAAAAACATGATTTTTGGCTTTAAAAATAACTTAAGTTGACTACGGTCAATATTTTGTGTGAACGACCCCGGATTGGTATATTGATGATCCTGGTGGGTCCATATCGTGATTTTAGACTTAGGCGTATGCCCGGAATTAAATTTGAAAGTCCCTAACTTGTCGAAAACTAGTAACATGAAGGTTTAAATATTTTCTAGATTTTACCGTAGGTTGGCATTATGGCTATAGCGTTTAGATTTTTGTTCCGTGACTTGGTATAGGTCCATTTTACTATTTAATTCTTGTCTGTAAATTTTGGTGTTAAACGGATTGGTTTGATAGGATTTGGACACTCGGTTGTGAATTTCGAAGTTCTTGAGTTTCTTTGAAAATTTTATGCATTTTGATGTCCGATTGTAGTTCTAGGTATTATTTTTGTGTTTTGATCTTGCGAGCGAGTTCATACAATATTATTACACTTGTGTGCATATTTTGTCTGGAGCTTGAGGGGCTCGGGTGAGTTTCAGATAGGCTACGGACCATTTGAACTACAAACAATTGCTGGTTGTAGCTATTTGCAGATGTCTGGTGTCTTGTGCTTCACGATCGCGAAGGGTAACTGGGATAGGGGTGGAGTTCTTCTTCGCGAACACAGAGAACTGATCGCGAACGTGAAGCAGTGGAAGGCTTAACCTTCGCTAACGCGACTGTTCACACACGAACGCGAAGGTTTAAGGGCATTCTGGGGGGAGGTAGGTGGTTACCCTACGCGAACGCGGGCGTTGGCTCGCGAACATACAGGTTGTTGGGGAGCAAGCCTTCGCGAGCGCGAAGGCCTTATGGCCGCTAATTCTTCGCGATCGCATCAAGTGTCTCACAGACGCGAAGAACACATGACGCCCAATGATTTAAACTTCTAAAATTTGGGATTCTTCTCATTGTTTACTATTTTCAAATTTGAGCTCTTCCTAGAGACGATTTTGAAGAGATTTTTCATCCCAACTTCATAGGTTAGTAGATTTTAACTTGTTTCCTTACATTTATGTAAACACCCATTAATTTTTAACTTATAATCTATACTTTTTCATGGTAGAAATTAGGGATTAAGGTAGAAGTTGGAGATTTTGAGAAATTGAGATTTTAGATATCAAATTGAGGTCGTCTTTCGAAATCAGTCACATAACTGGGCTCGGGGGTGAATGGGTAATTAGGTTTTGTCAGAATCTCGGGTTTTGACCAAGCGGGAACGGGGTTGACTTTTGTTGACATTAAAGATTGAATTACTTGTGGGTAGTTTCTAAAGCCTATTTTTAATTATTTGAACTATATTTTGTTAGATTTAATTGATTTGGAGGCTAATTCTAGAAGAAAAGTCGTGATTAAGGTTTGATTTGGTTGCTGGGTAAGGTAAGTGTCGTGGTTAACCTTGACTTGAGGGAATAGGACTTGTTGGTCTATTTGTTACGTGTTTTATGTGTGAGGACAACGTATATGTGAGGTAACGAGTATCTATATGCTGTCATTGGGTTAAAGCATGAGGGTGGAAACTATTTCCTTGTATTATATTATTTCGTTGATTATGTTTTCCATGCTTAGGTTAGACTATTACTTCTTTTAATTATTTTTTTCGGATTTATTGTTTATTTCAAAGATGTTGGATATTTGAAAAGTTGAGATTTATATCGTGGCATTATAATTGAAGTGAAACTCTTTCTCGTCTTGTTTTTATTATTCAGATTTGTATTTTTTCTTGTTGCGGAAGAGAGAAAAGTACGAAGAACATTGGCATGCCTTATTTGCATTCATTATCATATATTGAGAGATGTTGAGAGTAAAAGAACAAAATGTGATTCCGCGTCGGTGAATAAAAGCACGAAGGGTGATGTCATACCATTTTGTTTATAATATTGCATGGTGAGGACGAGAGTAAAAACACGAAGGGTGATGCCTTTCCATCTTCATTTCATTGCCTTAGTTAATTTCCAGTTTTAGTGATTTACTTGGTTATATTGTTGCTTATTTCCGAAGATGTTAATTCATGATTTCGTACTTGCCGTTTTTATGATATTTCTTATTTCTCATTTCCCCTCCCAGTTAATAATTTTTCGTTCTACTTGTTATTTTGCTGCTTTATATATATTTGCACAGGTTTTTATGTAGGTGTCTTGTCATAGCATCGTCACTATCTCGTCGAGGTTAGGCTCAACACTTACGGAGTACATTGGGTCGGTTGTACTCTTACTACACTTCTGCACTTCTTGTGCAGATACTGGTATTGGTCCCAGCGGTGCTTAGAGATGTGTCTGCTCGGATCACATTGCTTCGGAGACTTGAGGTAGATCTGGCGGCGTTCGCAGACCTTGGAGTTCCCTTCCATTTCCTCTCTTTATTGTTTATCTCATTCGAACAGTTGTATTAATTTCAAACTACACTTTAAGACTTCTAGTTGCATATGTACTTGTGACACCAGACTTCTGGGGTTGAGTTAGACCGCGTTATGTTATTGGTTTATTTTGTGTATTTCAGCTTTAATCTTCGTTAATAATTGTTATTATTCTATTTTGAACTGTTTAATTATTAAATTGTTTAAATAGTGTGTGACGACCCCAATCGCCCACAATAGGATGTCTTGATTGCATCTAGTCTCTAAGACTAGGTAAGCCTAACATGCATTGAGAACTAATGGAAATAATAATAGAACTTCAAATTGTAACCAACTAGCTATCATAAAAAAACTCAACAATATCGCTGACAATAACTCCCAAAATCTAGTGAAACTGAGTCATAAGCTCGACATGAATATACCATAAAAATTCTAATACATCACTATCTAAATAAAGAGTATGCAATAGAAAAATAAGGACAACGGGTAACTCAACAATTAAGTAATAAACAAGGCAATAAGAAAGTAATAACTTCAACTAAGCATGCAAGGGAAAATAACAAGTAAAATATGGAGCAAGTATTAACAATGTCAAATAAAGCATGCGAGGATAGATTAACACGTGTAGGAGTAGATTAACAATGAAAGATATAATATGTTATGAAAATTCGATTAAAGATATGAAAAAAGAGTCTAAATAGCCTAAACCGGTCAAATACAACTTATAGCTCGTGTACCCACTTATCACCTTGCGTACATGGCCTTCACATATCAAAAATAGCTCGAACAACCCAATCCTAAGGGGTAGTTTTCCCACACAAAGTTATGCAAGATACTTACCTCAAACAAGCTAACTCAATCTACTAGTAAGCCTTTACCGTGAATATCCAACTTCGAATGGCTCGAATCTAACCAAAATAACTTTATACAAACACAAACCATAGGAAACTATTCGGATAATAAAGTTGTAATCTTTAAAAAAATCAAAAGGTCAACTCCAGGCCCGTGTATCGGAACGCGACCAAACTTATAAAATCTGAACACCCATTCAATAATGAGTCCAACCATACTAAAATTATACAATTCCGACCTCAAGTTGACCTTCAAATGCTCAAATTATAGCTTTAGGAAGTTTTCGCACAACTTCCCAATTTTTCCAACTTAAAAAACTAAATAAATGATAAAAACAATGATGGACTCATTTATAATAATCAAATACAATTCAAAAACACTTACCCTGATCAACTCCTTGAAAATCTCTTCCAGAATAGCCCAAAACCGAGCTCTCTAACTCAAAAGATGAAAAATACAATAAAACCCTCGATCTGCCCTTTTTCTGCCCAGTGTCAAAATGAGCGGACCAACAGACACTTTTGCGGCTCCGCACCTGCGAACAATCCATCGTAGGTGCGACTTTTCATTAAGCCCAAGAAAAAAATCCACTTTTGCGGACCTTAGAGCACATCTGCGCTTGCGCTTTTGTAGAAGGAAACCAATTATGCACGTCCGCTTCTACGGATAAAGGACCACACCTGCGGTCACAGCTCGCCTGCCCGAACTCACTTCTGCGGCTCACCTGCGGTGCTACACCTGCAGCCCAAAGTGCGCAGGTGCGATTGCGCCAGAACCTCAGCTGGGTAGAATTTCTTCCAAGTCCAAAATGGTTCCGGATGTAATCCAAATCACATCCAGGGCCCCCAGAACCCAGTCCAAACATACTATCAAGTTCCGAAACACATAACAAACCTACTTGAGGCCTAAAATCTCATCAAACAACATTGAATCTATGAATCGTAACCCAATTCAAACCCATTGAATCCATGAACATTTAACTTCCAAAACTAACGCCAATTCATACCAAACCAACTTCGATTCACCTCAAATTTTACACACAAGTAAAAAATGACACCATGAACCTATTCCAACTTCCGAAATCGGAATCTGATCCCGATATCAATAAAGTCAACTCTCGGTCAAATTTCTCAACCTTCCAAACCTTCAACTTTCTAATTTTCACCAATTCAAGCCAAAACGACCTACGGACCTCCGAATAAATATACGGACATACGCCTAAGTTCAAAATCACCATACAAAGCTATCGGAACCATAAAAACTCAATTCTGGAGTCGTCAACACAAAAGTCAAACTCTTATGAACTCTTCAACTTAAGCTTCCAACTTTGGGACTAAGTGTCCGAATCCACTCCGAAACCCATCCCATACCAACCTAACCAGCCTGGAAAGTCACATAACCACAATATAACATAGAGGAGACAATAAATAGGAGAACGAGGCTAAAATACTCAAAATGACTGGCCGAGTCGTTACATCCTCCCTCTCTTAAGATAAACGTTCTTCCTCGAACGAGTATAGATACATACCTGAAGGGGTGAAAAGATTTGGATAACGGCTACACATATCATGCTCGGTCTCCCAAGTTGCCTCATCGACTGGTTGACCCCTCCACTGAACCTTCACTGAAGCGATGTTCTTCGACCTTAATTTTCGGACATGCATGCCCAAGATGGCCACCGGTTCCTCAACATAAGTTAAATCCTTGTCCAATTGGACTAATATCAAATGTAAATTATGGGATGGATCATAGAAATATGGAACACCAGATGACCCGCCGATAGGCTAGGTGGTAATGCAAGCTTGTAGGCCACATCCCCCACTATCTTAAGGATCTCAAAAGGACTGACATACCTATGGCTCAACTTTCCATTCTTCCCGAACCTCATCACACCCTTCATGGGTGTAATACAGAGAAAAACCCTCTCTCTACCCATAAATGCTACATTACAAACCTTCCGATTGGCATAACTTTTCTGCCTAGGCTGTGTTGTATGAAGACGATCCTGGATCAACTTGACCTTCTCCAAGGCATCTCGAACCAAATATATGCCCAACAATCTAGCCTCACCTAGCTCAAACAAAATAACTGGAGAACGACAGCGTCTCCTATATAGGGCCTTATAAGGAACCATCAGAATACTAGGCTGATAGCTGTTACTGTAGGCGAACTCCACAAGAGGCAAGAACTGATCCCAAGGACCCCCGAAATCCATAACAAAGGTGGGGAAGCATATCTTCTAATATTTGAATGGCGCGCTCGGACTGCCCGTCCGTCTAGGGTTGAAATATTTCAACTCTACCCGTGTGCTTAACTTACGTTGTATGGATCTCAAGAAGTGCAAAGTAAACTGTGTGCCCTGGTCAGAGATGATGGATACCAGTAGATTGGCCAAGTCCTGAACATCCAATACTAATGGCCTCTCTGCTGCCGGTAGATTTGCCAAACTACCCATACTCTCTGCCTTTCGACTCAAGGCATCGGCCACCACATTAGCCTTCTCCGGATAATATAGAATAGTGATATCATAGTCTTTAAGAAATACTAACCATCTCCGCTGCCGCAAGTTAAGATTTGTCTGTTTGAACAGATGTTGCAGATTCCGGTGGTCGGTATAGACCTTACATGGGACACCATACAAATAGTGCCACCAAATCTTCAAGGCATGAACTATAGCTGCCAATCCAACTCGTGGACTGCATTATTCTTCTCATGAACCTTCAACTGCTGAGACGCGTAAGCAATCATTGCATCAAAACCGCCCCAAGACAACACGTGACACATGACAATACACAGTGTAAGACCCTGAACTCGTAGGCAACACCAACCCTGGGGCTGTTGTCAAAGAATCTTGAGCTTTTGAAAGCTCACCTCACACTCCCCGGACCATCTGAAAGGAGCACCCTTTTGGGTCAATCTGGTCATAGGTGCAATAATGAATGAGAAACCCTCTACGAAATGGTGATAATACCCAGCCAACCCAAAAAACTCCGGATCTCAGTAGTTAAAGAAGGTCTGGGCCAACTCTACACTGTTTCAATATTCTTCGGATCTACCTTAATCCCCTCACTCAAAAACCACATGACCCAAAAACGCCAGTGAATTAAGCCAAAATTCACACTTTGAGAATTTTGCATACAACTTCTTTTCTCTCAAGGTCTGGAGCACAATCCTCAAATGTTGTTCATGATTCTCCCAGCTGTGGGAATACAACAAGATGTCGTCAATAAACACAATGACAAATGAATCAAAATATGGCTGGAATACACTATGCATCATGTGCATAAATGTTGCTGGGGAGTTGGTCAATCTAAATGACATCACAAGGTACTCGTACTGACCATATCGAGTCCTAAAGGCAGTCTTCGGCATATATGGATCTCAAATCTTTAGTTGATGATACCCTGACCACAAATCGATCTTTAAGAACCCTCTAGGGCACCTTGTATCTGATCAAATAAGTCATCAATGCATGACAATGTGTACCTGTTCTTCACTGTAACCTTGTTCAACTGCCCATAGTCAATACACATGCGCATAGAACCATCATTCTTCTTCAGAAACAGAATCGAAGCACCCCAAGGTGACACACTAGGCCGAATGAAGCCCTTATCAAGTAACTCCTACAACTGCTCCTTTAACTTCTTCAACTCCGTTGGGTCCATTCAATATGGTGGAATAGAAATGGGCTAAGTGTCCGTCAATAAGTCAATACCAAAATGGATATCTCTATCGGGCGGTATGCCTGGAAGATCTGATAAAAATACATATAGGAAGTCTCTCACTACCGGAACTGTCTCAATGGTAGGAGTGTCAGCATTGACATCTCTCATAAAGGCTAGATATGCATCACACCCCTTCTCAACCATCTGTTATGCCGTAAGGAAGGACACATCCATGCTAACAATATAATCCAATGTACCCCTCTACTTTAACCGCGGAAAACCCGGCATATCCAGTGTCACAGTCTTGGCATGACAATCTAGAATAGCATAATAGGGCTCCAACCAGTCCATGCCCAAGATAACATCAAAATCTACCATATTGAGAAACAATAGATCCACTCTGATCTCAAAACTACCTATAAAAACTAAACACGGCCGATACACATGGTCCAAAACAATACAATATCCTACAGGAGTGGACACATATACAGGAGAACTCAAAGAATCATAAGATATACCCAAATATGGAGCAAAGTAAGATGATACATACGAGTAAGTGGATCCTGGATCAAATAAGACTGATGTTTCTCTGTGACAAATCGGAACAATGCATGTGATAATTGTGTCTAATGCAACTGCCTCCGTCCTACCCGGAAAATCTTAGCATCTGTCCTGGCCTCCGCCTCTAGGGCGACCCCTACCTGCCTGACCTCCAGCCCTACCAACTAGAGCAGCAACCACAACCTGAGAAGTTTATGGACCCTATGGAATACGTGGAGCCTGAGTAGTCTATGTAGGTGCACCTCTTCTGAGTCCAGGGCAGTCCCTCACCATATGATGGGTATCACCACACTCAAAGCAAGCTTCCGGTGGGTATGGCTGCTGAAACTGGCTCGGGCCTGGTCAGCTGGACTGACCGCTGAAAGCACCCCGTGCAGGGGATACACTCGACAGTAGCGGTGCATAATGGGCAACCTGAGACCTGGAAGTAGCCGGAGAACCACTAGAAGATGGAAACGCTGAATGAACTGGACAACTCGAATAGCTCCTACCATAATGATGGGTTGTAGCTGCAGAGTGGCCACCATTAAATCCTCCAGTACCTCAAGGCCTTTTGGCCTCCCTGTCCTCTCTCTCACGACCCCGCATACCCCCAACCTCCACGCGATCTCTACCACCTGCTAATATGTGGTATTTGTCTCTAACTCCCGAGCCATGTTGAATCTAATACCATAGTTGAGCCCCTCGATGAATCGACGGACTCACTCTCTGAATGTAGAAATCAAGGCAGGTGCATGCCTGAATAGCTCACCGAATCTGAGAGCATACTCTAACACTGTCATAATACCCTGGCGCAACTGCTCAAACTCCGCACATCAAGCATTTCGAAGGATCTAGGGAACAAACTCTCTCAAGAACATCTCTGAAAAATGAGCCCACGTGAGTAAGCTGCAACTGCGGGGCTACCCTCCTCATAATCCCGCCACCACTGATACGCTGCTCCTGGCAGCTGGAATGTAATAAAAGCAACCTCTCTCGTCTCTACAATACCCATGGCGGAGGATACAGTGGCATTTCTCTATAAAATCCTATGCATCCTCTGTATCTAGGCAGCTGAAAGTAGGAGTATGGTATTTATTGTACTTCTCAAGTCTAAGTTTCTTCTCCTCAGATGCCACTGCCCTAACCTCGAGCTGAACCGGAAAAACAGGCATTATTGGCATAACCTTTGGGACCTGATCAACCAGCATCTACTGCTCTGGTGTACGGGCCGCGAGAACCTGAGCTCCTCCCCCAGCCTTAGATTTGGCTGGTGCAAGTGGAATCAATACCGCATGAGCTAGAGTACCGAACATGCTCAAGAACTCTCTGAAGGTCTCATGAAGTGCAAGGGTGGCGACAAGCGCCTTGGGTGCCTTCCCCCAACTAGAGATACTAGTAGCTCCCCTGTCGTAGCTCGGGAAGGTGCTCTAGCTACATCATGTGCCCCTTATCAGCCTCCGCCCTAGCCCTGTCCTCTCGTGACTCTAGTAGGGGGCACGAGTGTCGAAACGTCGGATCCAGCAATGCGTGTCCTCACCATCTGTGAGGGAATAGGAAGACAAAGATTCAGAATTTCGTAGTCAAAAAATTCGCACGATGAAGAATCAAGAAGTGATATTTCCTAATAGTTTTGTAGCCACCTCTCGAAGATAGGTACAGACATCTCCGTACCGATCCACAAGACTCTACCAAACCTGCTTATGACTCGTAACACCATTGAGCCTAGAGCTCTGATACCACTTTTCACGGCACCTATCTCCCACCGTAGAATGTCGTGATGGCACCTAGTCTCTAAGACTAGGTAAGCCTAACATGCATGGAGAATAAATGGAAATAATAATAGAACTTCAAATTTAAACCAACTAGATATCATAAAAGAACTTAACAATACCGCTGACAATTAATTCCTAAAATCTTGTGAGACTGAGTCATAAGCTCTACACAAATATACCATAAAATCCCTGACACATCACTGTCTAAATAAAGAGTAAGCAATAGAAAAACAAGGATAGAGGGTGACTCCGAGGCCTGTGTAGGCCAAAGAGGTATAGCTTGAAGTCTCCGAGATGTATAGCCAAATCATTAATCCCTAGGTTGATATGAGATACCCCGATCTACACAAAAAGATGTGCAGAAGCATAGTATGAGTACACCACAATGATACCCAGTAAGTATCAAGCCTAACCTCGGTAGAGTAGTGACGAGACTAGGTCAAGACACCTACCAGGATAAGAAAAATAAGGTGAACAAGTGTAGTACAATCCAATAAGGTAAACGAGGAAAATGAGGCAATAAAGAAATGCAACAAGATAAGCTACAACTGAATTTAGAGCAATAAAGGCAACAAGAAATAAACACATAATAAGAACATCAAGAACACAATGCTGGAAAATACAAGTGAGGTAAATGAAAGGTAACAACAAGATCAACCGAGGTACCGCCTCGTATTCACTTTTTATAATTTCAATCATAATTTTTCCTTATACCATCGCGTGAGCCTTACACTTAAATAGTTTGAAAATATTTTTTCCGAAATAGCTACACGCACTTTAGCCCACCTTATATCGCCGCGTGGCTTCAAGTAATTCCCTTACTAGCAACACACACACATAAATCCCACCTTATAAGGTCGCATGAACATTAACCCATATCCTTATACCGCAGCATGCACATCAAGAATGCAACGAAATAACAACTTTCACCACAAGTGCCCATATGCCAAATCTTGCCAAAAGAATCAACAATATCAATATTTCTACAACAAATAGTCAATTATTCAACAACAATGTGTACAAGAATTTTAACAACAATAAAATAATGGTAAATAGCTCAACAAGAATGATATCTCAATAATTAACAACTTAGCCTCAAAGTGATAACAGCTTTTACAACTTCAACACCAATAGCTAAACAAGAGATGTTTCATGAATTAACAACTTCAAGTAAGGTAACTCAGGCAATAAGAAAACAATCATAGGATAGATTAACACGTGTAAGGGTAGATTAACAATGAAAGATATAACATGTTATGACAATTTGATTGAAGACATTGAAAAAAAGTCTAAATAACGTAAACCGGTCAGATACCACATATATCCCAGTGTACCCACTCGTCACCTTGCGTATACGGCCTTCACATATCACAAATAGCACGATCAACCCAAATTCTAAGAGGTAATTTTTCCCACACAAAGTTAGACAAGATACTTATATCAAACAAGCTAACTCAATCCACTAGTAAGCCTTTACCGTGGATATCCAACTTCGTACGGCTCGAATCTAACCAAAATAATTTTATACCATAAATAAAAACCATACGAAACTATTCCGGATAATGAAGTTGTAATTTTTAAAGAAAATCAAAATGTCAACCCCGGGCCTGCATCTCAGAACCCGACCAAACTTATAAAATCTGAACACCCATTCAATAACGAGTCCAACCATACTAAAATTATTCAATTTCGACCTCAAATCCACCTTCAAATCCTCAAATTATAGCTTAGGAAGTTTTCACAAAATTCCCCAATTTTTCCAACTCAAAACACTAATTAAATAATAAAAACAATGATGAACATGTATAATAATCAAATCCGAGCTAAAACACTTACCTCGATCAACTCCTTGAAAATCTCATCAAAAATCGCCCAATATCGAGCTCTCTAACTCAAAAGATGAAAAATGTTTAACACCCTCGATTTGTCCCTTTGCTGCCAAGTGGTTCTATTTCTGCGGACAAACAGCCGCTTCTGCGGCTCCGCACCTGCGGACAATCCATCGCATGTTCGTCTTTTTATTTACCCAGGCGAATCCGCTTCTGCAGACCATGAAACGTATGTGCGCTTGCGCTTCTGAAGAAGGAAGCCGCTTACGCGCGTTCGCTCTGCGGAGAAAGGACTACACCTGCGGTCACAGCTCACATAGACCAAACTCATTTATGCGGCTCACATGCCACTTCTGCGTGCCGCACCTGCAGTCCAAAGTGCGCAGGTGTGATTGTACCACAACCTCAGCTGGGCAGAATTTCTTCCAAGTTCAAAATGGTTACGAATTCAATCCGAATCATATCTGGTGTCCCCGGGACCCGTCCAAACATACCATCAAGTTCCAAAACACATAAAGAACTTATTCGACGCCTAAAATCACATCAAAGAATATCGAATCTACGAATCGAAACCCAATTCAAACCTATTGAATCCATGAACATTCAACTTTCCAAACTAACACCGATTTATATCAAACTAACTCCCATTGACCTTAAATTTTGCACACAAGTCAAAAATGACACTGCGAACCTATTTCAACTTCTGAAATCGAAATCCGATCGCGATATCAATAAAGTCAACTCTCTTACAAACTTCTCAACCTTCTAAACCTTTAACTTTTCAACTTTCGCCAATTCAAGCTAAAACGAATTACGGACCTCCGAATCAATACCGGACATACGGCTAAGTCCAAAATTTCCATAAAAAGCTATCGGAACCAACGAAAGTCCATTCTGAGAGTCGTCTACACAAAAGTCAAACTCTTGTCAACTCTTTCAACTTTGAGATTAAGTGTCCCAATCCACTCCGAACCTCATCCGAGACCACCCCAACAAGTCACATAACCACGATATAACATAGAGAAGACAATAAATAGAAAAATGAGGCTAAAATACTCAAAACGACCGGTCGGATTGTTACATAGTGTTGGATTTCCTAGCAAGTAGATATTAGGCACCATCACGACCCGAGGTTGGGATTCCGGGTCGTGACATAAACTGCCCCGCAAATACTTTAAACACCAAGAAGCACACTGGATGGGCGTACTTGACCATATCTTCGAGGCTCGCCCAAAAACTCCTAAATCCATTTCAAGCCCTTTATTTCACCATCAAACTTAAGGGTCTTCATTCACTCTTCTCTTACTTTACCTACTTCTAAAGATAATATTGAATACAATATTGTTGGGATTAATACTCGTCCAGTCAAACCTGGGATCTAATTCTAGTTTTTTAGCTTAACTTTCCCGAAGATACTCTTAACATGATGTGATCTTGACCGCTTTGGACCATGCCTACACAGTTTTTCCCAAAAAATCTCACACCATTAAAAGATACACATACCTTATATGTAGGCTTCCAATCTTTTCAGCTACCAACAAATTTAAATTTAACTAACTACAATTAGGTCTTAACCATAGTTAGACTAATAAATTTTCTATATAGTGCTCCCAAAAGATTTGATAGTCTCATAATTCTGGTTACTAAATTTATTTTGTCTTGTTATATTACCACTTACTTTTTTCAAATATTCAAGAATCTGATAACTTTCTTACTTCTGTCATGATCATTCTTCCTTTATTCTACTCATGTTTTCGTATTTTTTATTTATTTACATTTGACAGTGAGAATAGTTCATGATCTGACCAGGCATGTATATGTTACATCCGATATAGCAAAGAAAAATCCACTACATGGACCTCGCAATGTTTATTAAACTGAAGTCTAAACAGTGGTTTCAGACAAACACAAAATTGTCTGCTGATCAAGTTTTGTTAACTGACTATTGGAACCTCTTGGAATTATAAAGAGCTGACTGAACAAAATGGATACTTCCAAGGAAAATTTGAACAAAGTTGTCGCTCATTGGATAGGAAAATGAAGATTAGTATACTTATATATAAAAGCATTTAGTCTATCTCCATAATTAAAGAGGTGAGAAGAGAGCAGGCTTTGCGATGTCGTCACTTAGCTTCGGCTTCAAATGATCCAATCGATTGGTATATTTTTTGGACTAAATTTAATTTTTTTTTTCTAATATGATTCGCGCAGATTCATAGTTAAAATAATTAATTCGCAACGGTAATTTCTAATTCGCGGATTCCAAACGGTCCTTAACATAGAAATTTAAAATTTTCTGCCAAACATACATCTATTTTCGAACAGGTGCCTTTTCATCTGAGACTCAAATTCATTGGTTATAAGTACTGAGGATTAGCCTCATTTTTCAGATACCGAAAAACAAAAAAAATACTCTTCTCTCTATCTTCTGCATATTGTATATGCTTTGCTGCCGTTTGTTGAGTTCGGCGAAGTTTTGTAATTTTTATTTTCAGTATTACAGAATAATTATTCTACTCTATCCTAGAAGAAATTAATCCAACAAGTTTGAACAATCGTAAGAGGATAAAATTCCCTAAGAGTGCAATTTTCGGATAGGTTCGAAACATTTTAATTCTTCTACTTCTGATTCTTTTTCTACTTTACTTTTGCCGAATCTATTTTTGAACACAATAGTTTAACAAAATGTTCTTCAAAAACTTGATTTCCATTGTAAAAATCTGTAAGATTTCTCTAATGCAGGATTTTCGTTGTTGTCAAATTATTAAGATAAATTTTGGTGCTAGAGATGAAGTTTGTAGGAGTAAATATCAATTTTGAAAATTATACATGAAATTTATTTTTGGTTAAGACATAGTTTTTATTAATTAAATCTAGATCATTATTTTTTTTAATTATGAACATTAATTTAAAGTCAAACATGTATCTCTTATTCAAGTAAGATAAGAATTTAGAGGAATGGAAAATGTTGCCCCAGGTGAAGTTTTATTTTGAAGATTGACGAAAGAAGCTCACGCATGAACCAGGTCCATCCCCTGTGTACACAGACACAGGCAGATTCGGGCATAAGGGATGCACGTGAAGGAAATAAGCTTAACTTGATACATCTGATATCTCCTGATCGTAAAGGTTGCATAATTGATAAGGAGAAGGACTCCTCACTCAAAGAGAACACTATCCAAGATAAGAGAGGAGTTAGAAATTGAGAACAACTAGGAAGAGTAGCATTAGAACTCTAGTTGTTTCTTGATTTCCCAACTCTATATAATGCAGGATGTTCTCATTCTACAGGCACGCTCAAAAGCAGAAGTTAAACGTGAGTTGAGACCTAGCAAGGCATTTTGCAAGCTATTCTTGTGTGATTCAAGTGTGCACCTGAAGCTACATGAACCAGATAGAAGAACCAGTTCCAAGTGTCTGTCTTTTATTCTAGTTCAAATTGTAGTAGATGATTTTCAAATTGTACCTTTTAGCTTTATCTAGAGACAATTATAAAGGTTGTTTACCACAACGGGATTAGTGTTAATCCTTAGGTTTACAAAGTGTTTTGTAAATGCTGTTTTGGCTCAGTGATTTAGTGAAGTGTTGGGGAAAATCCTACTGAGTAGTAGGTCGTGGTTTTTCACCTTTTGAGCCGGGTGTTTTCTGCGTAAAAATACTTGTATTTTTTACTTTCCGTATTTACTATTTCAGCAACAGTAGGTTAAGGAACACTTAGAAGAACCATGACCTTCTATAATTCGTGCACGCAAAAAATTGGACACCACACAAATAACTCCCTCCCCCCTCCTGTGTGGTATTGAAGTTAAAACATCAATTGGTATCAGAGCATGTTATCCTTGAAGAGGCTAACACCTTAGGAGAAGATCAAGATGAGTGCACCACCTGGGAATCGGGAAGGGCAATCTACTGCCAGGCCATCACTCTTCAACGGTTAGTACTACTCTTGGTGAAAAAATAGGATGAGAGATCGCATCATAGGAGAGGACTATGAGCTATGGGACATTATCACCGATGGTCCACTGATTACACTAAAGAAAAATGATGAAGGAGTAGACGTGCCAAAGACGAGCTGACTGCACTGCTCAGGACTTGAGGAAATGGGAGAAGAATGCTAAAGCCAAGAAATGGCTTGTTTGTGGACTCAGTTAGTAGTTGTACCACTACTAAGGAAATTTGGGACACTCTACAAATGGCCCATGAAGGAACACCTCAAGTTAAGAGGTCCACAGGAACTCTATTGTATTCTTAATATGAGAACTTTACCATGAAGGAAGGGGAAACCATTCAAGAGATGTACACAAGGTTCACTACATTGACAAATGAACTAAAGTCTCTTGGAAGGATAATTTCCGAAGAATACAAAGTTGAAGAGGTTTTGATAAGGTTTCTTCCTGTTACTTGGGAGGGAAAAATCACTGTCATTCAGGAATTAAAGAACATTTCCGCTCTCCCATTGGATAAGTTAATTGGAAATCTTACTGCTTATGAACTTACAAGGCAAAGCATGAATATGGATGTACCTAAGAAGGAATGGAGCCTGGGACTCAGAATCACTGAAGGTTTTGATGTAGAAGATGGTGAAATGGATATGATCATAAAGGACTTAAAGAAGTGCCTAAGTAGAGGAAAGGGTCCTTCAAGAAGTGGAAGCTACAGCAAGCTAAAGGTTCATGAAAAGCAAACCAATGAAGGATGCTACAAGTGTGGGAAGACTAATCACCACATCAATAACTGTCCTTAATGGGAAATTGAATGGAAGAAGGAAAGATCTGAACGAAGGAACAGGAAGAAAGAGCAGGTTCAACCCAAGAAAAATAAAGGCTTAATCAAGTCTATGGTCGCTGCTTGGGGAGAAAGCTCAGATGATTATGATGATGATGATGGGGATGAACAAACACTTATGGCTATTAGAGAATCTGATGAGGAAACTGAGGTAAGTGTAATTTATCTCAAATACAAGATTAATTTTTTGTCTAAAGAAAGATTATCTGAGTTTCTTCCAGATCTAATTGATGAAAATCTGAGGATGTAAACAATGAAAAGGAACAGGTGTCTAAAGAATGTATGATTTTGAAAGCAAAGTGCAAAAACCTGGAACTTAGGGTTAGTAAAATTGTAAGTGAAAATTCTGTTTTAAAGAACCACGTTCATGCACTTGATTCAAATGTCCTAGAACTTAGATATGAAAATCTAAAATTGAAACTAGGAACATGTAAGAAGACAACTTATCACACACAACTCACTCTAGAAGAAAATGTAGGAAAAATAAAAGATGAGTTGTATAAGAGGGATGATCAGGTAAGAATCTTAAAGGAGGATCTAAACAAGGTCAAGCATGAGCTGGACAGAACTTGTAAATGGAGCAGGTCCTTCGATGCACTTTCATGGCTACAGAAACATCATAATAGCAACAGAATATGACTTGGCTTTGGGAATCTGCCACCTAAATGGGACCCCAAAAGAAAGTACCTCACACTTCCTGAGAACAAGATTTGCACACACTGTGGTAAAACAGGTCACTATAAAAGTGAATGCACTACAAAAGAGAAGGCAAGTCAAAAGAACAAAGAATTTGTTCAAGGGAAGAATAGGCTACCAAGTTGGGATAAAAAGAATTTGATTTATCCTTTTGCATATAGAAAGGAACCCAAACTAGTTTGGGTTCCTAATCCTTTTGCAGGTCCAAGTGAAGGGGAGCAGTCAAGTATGGTACATGGATAGTGGATGCTCAAATCATATGACAGGAAGCAAGAACCAGTTCCTTTCACTTGAGCACGTCAAAGGAGGTAATGTCTCCTTTGGAAATAGGAAGAAAGGTGAGATCATTGGGGTTGGAAAGGTAGGTAAGACTAATTCTCACTCTATTGAGAATGTCTACTTGATAGATGCACTAAAGTACAGTCTAATAAGTGTAGAACAATTGTGTGATAAAGGTAACATGGTAGCATTCACCTATACCAAATGCTTTGTGATTAATCTTACCACTGACAAGATTGTTTTGCAGGGAAAAAGAGTGAACAACATAAATGTTGTAGATCTGTCCACACTTTCAGAAAATGAACTCACTTGCTTAAGTGTGTTGGATAATGATCCTATTATTTGGCACAAGAGACTTGGAACTGGTCCATATGGATCTTTGTGGTCCAATGTGAACATTAAGCAGAAGTGGTAAAAGATATGTGATGGTTCTTGTTGATGATTATTCTAGGTTTACTTGGATATTATTTTTAACGTATAAAGATGAAACATTTGACATGTTTACTTCTTTGTTAGAAAAACTCAAAAACAACTAGGTAATCAACTTGCATCAATTAGGTCTGATCATGGCACTGAATTTAAGAATGCTAAATTTGCTTAATTTTTTGAAGAGCATGGCATAGATCATAATTTCCCTGCTCCTAGGACTCCACAACAAAATGGAGTAGTTGAAAGAAAGAATAGGACACTTGAAGATATGGCTAGGACTATGCTTCTTTCTAGTAAACTACCTCATAGCTTCTAGGCAGAAGCTGTAAACACTGCATGCTACATCATAAATAGGTGAATGAATAGAACTCTTGTAGAGAAGACTCCCTTTGAGTTACTTAAAGGGAGAAAACCAAACATATCCCATCTTAGGTCATTTGGATGCAAGTGCTTTGTGCACAATAATGGTAAAGACTTCCTAGGTAAGTTTGATCCCAGAAGTGATGAGGGAGTATTATTGGGATATTCTTCACATAGTAAAGCTTATAAGGCCTATAACAAAAGAACTATATATGTATAAGAAAGTGTTCATGTGGTTTTTTATGAAACTAACATTCTTTCTGAGAGATAAGAACATGATGATGAAGCAATTGGGCTGGTAAGAAACTCAAATAAAACAATAGCTCAGACTGAAGCTGCACTAGAGGAAGGAACAAATGATAGACCAGGCCCTTCCACCCAGGGCAACATGACAGGGGGAATAGAAAAAAGAGGAAATGATCCTCAAATCTCAAGGGAACCTGTCCATGAAGATGTTCCTCAGCAACAAAATATTGAAGGAACATCTAGAGGAAACCAGGTGGTTGTGAAACCTTACAACTATCAATGTTCTCATCCCATTGAGAACATAATTATTGATTCAACCTTTGGAATCAAAACTAGATCTTCATTGAAGAATCTTTGTACTTTTGATGCTTTCTTATCTCTTATTGAACCTAAAAATGTTGCTGAGGCTTTGCAGGATGCAGTCTGGATAAATGCAATGCAAGATGAACTCAACCAATTTGAAATGAGTCAAGTTTTGCATCTGGTACCAAGATCCAAGGACAGATAAGTAATTGGCGCAAAATGGGTCTTCAGAAACAAACTTGATGAAGATGGAATAGTTACCAGGAACAAGGCAAGATTGGTGGTTCAAGGATATAGTCAAGAGGAAGGCATAGATTATGATGAAACCTTTGCTCCAGATGCAAGGTTGGAAGCAATAAGACTCCTCATAGACTTTGCTGTTTACATGGAATTCACTCTCCATCAGATGGATGTCAAGAGTGCCTTCCTCGATGGCTATCTAAAAGAAGAAGTGTTTGTCAAGAAACCTTCGGGATTTGAAAGCAAGGAATGTCCTGATCATGTTTACAAGCTTGACAAGGCACTTTATGGGCTCAAGAAGGCTCCAACAACATAGTATGAAAGATTATCAAAAATTTTGCTTGAGCATGACTGCAAGAGAGGTAAAATTGACAATACTTTGTTCTTGAAAGAAAAAGGTAAAGATCTCTTGGTAGTTCAGATATATGTTGATGATATAATCATTGGAGCAATGACTGATAAATTAAGTAAATAATTTGCTAAACTAATGGGGAGTGAATTTGAAATGAGCATGATGGGTGAGCTTAATTTCTTTTTAGGCTTACAAATTAAACAAAATTCAAATGGAACTATGATCCATTAGCAGAAGTATGTAAAAGAGTTGCTTAAAAGGTATAAAATGGAAGATTCGAAAGAAACTGACACTCCTATTGCAACAACTACAAAGTTGGATATAGATGAACCTGGTGCATCTGTTGATCAGAAGTTGTATGGGGGAATGATTAGCTTATTGTTGTATCTCATTACTAGCAGACCTGGCATTATTTTTAGTGTAGGCCTTTGTGCAAGATTTCAGGTGAATCCAAAGGAGTCTAATTTGACTGCTGTCAAGAGGATTTTGAGATACCTAAAAGGCACCACTGACCTTTGTCTATGGTATCCAAAAGGTAGTAATTTCAATCTAGTGCGATATGTTGATGCTGATTATGGAAGTTTTCTTGTGGATAGAAAGAGCACCTCAGACATGGCACACTTTCTTGGCTCATGTCTTGTGTTTTAGGCCACCAAAAAGCAAAATTTTGTGGCCTTATCTAATGCTGAAGCCGAGTATGTTGCTGATGTTTCATGTTGTGCTCAATTGTTGTGGATCAAACATCAATTAATGGACTTTGGAATTGATGTTAGTTGTATCCCCATCTTTTTTAATAACGCTAGTGCAATTAGTATGACCAAGAACCCGAATCATCAAAAGAGAACTAAGCACATAGATGTTAGGCATCACTTTTTGAGGGACAACTATGAAAAGGGTTTGATTAGTGTGGAATTTTGTACTACTGACAAGAAAAGTTGACATCTTCACAAAATCTCTAAGTAGAGATCACATTGAAGGGAACATGTTAAAATTAGGGATGATTACGATCACCTAAAAGGACCCGTTCAAAATCAAAAAATTGAAAAAAAAAATGAAAAAGAAAATTTGATTAGAAAATCTGTAAATTTTGTATATAGTTATATTAGATTTTTCTCAGTATCATACTTTCAATAGTATACTCCTGTGCCATGTGCTAAAATTACTCATTAATCTTTAATGATATTATCTATATTTTTTTTGGAAAATTTAGATTTACACAAGAGATTTCTCAGTGAAGAACCTGGTTCATCAAGATTACTTGGTATGTATTCTACACTCTGCATAATGTGGAATAACTATATTTGGATCATGATTAAAGGAAGAGTCCCATCTAATCACAAATCCTTTTTGGACTTATCCGTTACAATATGAACCAGTTCCATTCAAAAGAAGTCCTAACTGCATTAAGTTCCTAGATTCTAGGGATAGTCTTGAACATCTTTTTAAACTGACTTGCAGTTTGATTAGACTTTTGCAAAAGTTGTTGTTACTCAAGTGAACTCATCAACTATATATTGATTAGGATTTATTTGTTTCTTCACTTCTGAATTTTCAAGCCGTCCAAATTCTCTCAAACTTCTCTCCTCTTATACTCTCACACAAACTCGTTTTCTAAAGCTCCCAAACTCAGAAATGGAAAACCCTTCTGAAAATCCTTCATCCCACCCAAGGAAACCACACCCGCGCCATTTATCACACCTTCAACCACACCTCTGTCTAAGAAAGGAAGAACTAGGACGCTTGCTCGCAAGACTGTGGCTGGGAGTGCATTATCTAAGAAATTAGATAAATAATTGAAGGCTAGCCAGGTCCAGGAACCTCAGAAATCTGAAGACTCATTTAAGTCTGCTACTAAGTGGGAAGAAATGGTTTCTTATGAGACTGAACAAGTATCATCTGGCCTAAAGTTACTCTTGAAACTATTTCTGAGATTGTTATAAATTTGGAGAATAGGTTTGTGCTGGTAGGATCCATGGAAGGTGTTGAAACTACTGAATCTGGAAGGGTTGGTGGTAAAAATGAAAAAGAAAAGGAAAAAGAGAGTGAGGGTGCTTGGAGTACTGTGAGGGGAAAGGGAAAAGGAGTTGTTGGTTCTACACCCACTCTTGTTAGTCTAACTAAAGAATCAGGTGCAATGCTTGTTTGAGGTGAGGAATCTGCTAAAATAGAGGAGAGTGTGAGAAAAATAGGGGGAAGTAGGTCTGGAGAAGCTGCTGAGGGGCTGGTTCAACTTGGGAAAAATGTAGATGAACATGTTCCATCTAAACAGGAAACTCTCGCAGACCTATTGAAAAGGGTGACTGCAAATTACAATCCAAAGAAGAAAAGAAGTTCAGGATTTAAAACCCCTGGTACTGCTAGGGAAAACAAGAAAATGAAGGTTTCCTCTTCTATCCCTGTTGAAATTCCTCCTACAAGAGGAAGATCCACAAGAGGTCAGAAAAATCAGAGTGAAGTTGAACTGGAGAAAGCCTTAGAAGAAAGTGAAAGAAAATTTGCTGCTAAGGGAAATAAGAAGGTGGGTGAGCCTGTTGAAGCTGTTGAAATTGATGAGATAGACCTGGTCCTTCGAGATAAAGATGAGACAGAAGAAGAAGATGATTCTGATGCTGAGAAAGACAAAATGGTTAAATTTGGAAAGAGGACTATCTTGAAAGGCAGACTCCTCAAGGACTTGGAGGAGAAAGGAAGGGTAATGCTTTTGGAGAAGTTACAGTTGCAAGGCAGGAAGGACATGGTCGTTCAGATGGATGGCAGGCTAGCCAGAAATGAAATTGTTGAGTTTATGGCCAATTGTGGGATAAAAGATGGTAGGGTCACTAGTGTGGTAAAAGGGGTGAAAGTAACTTTTGATGAGAAAGAGCTGGGAGAGATCTTGGGTGTACATGTTAAAGGATATAATGATTATAAGAAGCTAAAAAGGCCAAGTATAGACAATTACCCTACTACCCTTGCCATTACTAGGAAATTTGGGGACAATGAATAGGAACTTGAGCCCAAGGTTATTTATAAAAGTAAGATGAAGCCACCCCATAAAGTGCTATTCGAATTTGTAAACAAATGTGTGTTGCCTAGGCACGAAAGGAGGCACATTGCCATATTCATGGACCTGGTCCTTATGGAATGTTTGGACAATGGGAGGCAAATCAATTGGCATGGGTTTATAATCTAGCTTCTTGATAGGGTTCTAAATGGCACCAAGACTCATGTCATACCCTGTCACACCTCCTTTTTCCACTACCCCTGATTAATGAAGGGTAGAGAGGGAGTTTTTCCACTTTAAGTGACATTATTCGGATTTGGAATTTATTTTAGTTTTCAGAGTCGCCACCCGGATTTTTACGATGCTCCGGGACACCGTTTATTTTAATATCCCAAACCGAGGAAGTTTTTGACTCTGTTTAAAATGTCTGCGAACCCGAAATCTGGGTAAGGAATTCTGTTAATCCGGGAGAAGGTGTTAGGCACTCCCGAATTCCGTGGTTCTAGCACGGTCGCTTAACTATTAATATTTGGCCTAAATTATCTGACTAATTACGTGTTTTAAACCTATTGTGCATTTAACTTTATAATTTAAAACCGCTTTTGATATTTATGGATTTATCTTGAAATAAGTCACGATGGCGTGCATTTATTTATTTTTGGACATATTGTAACCGTGCCACATGAAATGCACCCACGATTACAACATGTGATTTTTTATTATTGTTTGAAGTTGGAGTCGGGGACATGAGTTGCCGCACCCGAGTGTGGATTACATAATCATGACTATGGTCATGATAGTTAAAATGCTTATTTGAAGCAATTGTCGATTATTCTCTAAGTTTTGTAATTTTAGTCTAAAAGAGGTATTTTTGGACTAAAGGATAGATATGTGTTCGAAATCGTCTAAGACTAAGTTAGCTAGTCTAAGGATGAGTATTTGGGCCATGGCCAAATCTGGCCCAATTTGTAATTAGCACATTAGGCCAACCTATTTTGTTCAATCTCTAAATATAATCATGAATGGGCTGCCGTGCATATGAGATCAAATGATATAAAAAAAAATTCAGGAGTAAGAAAACAAGGGACTTAAACGACATTAGTTAAGACATTCAAAATGGCAAAATCTAATTTTTTAAGGCTACTTATTACCATTTCATGCTTTGCGATAAAAGATGAATGCACTAAAATATCAAACAATTTCCAGCTCTGTTTTCGTTTGTAATGGCCATTGATATGAACAAAATCTAGTGAGGAGCACGTTGAGCAATTGGTAAGGGCTGACTGTTGATTTTATTAAATCATATTCCTATAAAGGCAACCAAATTTCTTTGATCAACATCTGGCCGTTTTTATTAACCATCCTTTAAAATGTTTTAATGACCTTTAAGCGGAATCAGTCTGAACCTGAAGCTATATGTATATATATATATATATAAATGTAAAATTGTACCTAAACCAATCATAAGTACCAGATCGATAAGAAGCATAAGAAACAAATCTAGATTTTAATAAAGTCATGTTAACCCGGTTTAGGACTAAATCAGATTGTGCCAAAACATAATACTAAATTTTTGGAGGCTTCTGTACCCTTAGGCCCAATAGCCTGGGGTTCAACCTGGTTCGGGCCTTTAATGGGCCATTTTTAACAGTCTGGCCCAATTCTGAATTTGGTAAGGAAAGTAGAAAAACTAGAATAATGGTTTACAATATCCCGTCCATATTTACAAAAAATTGCAAAGGAAAAGATTACATTATTACAATACCATTTTTACCATGAAATAAAACTTCCTAAAAATGAAAAAATAATAGGTAGTAAAATGAAGAGAAAGAAAGAAGAAAACAGAACGATATTGCTCCTGTGCAAGCTGGCCTTCAGCGGCTTCGAAATCTATATTCTTCTGGCTATTTTCTTAGTCACAAAACGACTAACTTAATAAACCATTCCTTAGGCATGTTATGAGGCAACATGACCATTATTTGGTCAAATTGAATCCTAATCATGCGATAGTGTTAATTTTAAAGGACCTGACCTACTTTGGTGTACTTTTCTTGGAATGAACCTGACCATAAAGAGGTTAGGTTCAGTTCCGAGGATGCAAACCCATCAGTCCTTCAAGTCATGCATATTATGGCCTGAATTCTTACAATGACTTAACTATTCTTAGGCATTTTTTAAGGCATGATTCTGACCATTTATTAGGTTCAGATTCCTGTCTTAATACCTTTATAATGATAATCTAACTATTCTATTACTGTTTATGCATGATCATAGGGGGAATCTGACCCTGAAGGGATCAGACTTTTAATCCCAAAATGCCAACTAAGTCAAGTTTATATGGAGACTTGCTTAATGAGTTTCTTCAGTGACTAAGGAAACACAAATAAAAGCATCTTTCAATCTAAAACTAAAAGTCCAAAATTTTGCTATTTGGACAGTAGTAACAGCAGACCTTCAAACATTTATAGGATGAGTCATGCCATGAAGGAGGCTAGACTCAACCTTGATGATGCTTTGCATCATTTTGACAGAACAGGTTCCTTCCCCCTTTTATGGGCTGAATCTGACCATAAAAGGGGTCAGATTCAACTCCATAGAGGCCCCTTTTTGTAACTTTCAAGTCATACTTATACTATGTCTTTGACTTTTTAGGCATGTTTTTAGAGAATGAGTCTGATCATGTTAAAGGATTCAGATTCTCTTCCCTAGGAGCCTTTTGATTACCCACTTCTTAT
>ML434572.1:20552-33432 GCA_005239525.1 Nicotiana knightiana | reverse complement strand
TAGAGGTTGGATTAGAGATAACGATACCTCGGGTGCAATCTAAAGTGAACTGTAATGCAATCTAGCTAGCGTAACTTGAGAGAGTGCGTCTAGTAAATTATCGTAAGTACTTGAGAGAGATTTATGGTATATAGAGTGTTCATGATTGATAGATACAACTAATCAAACTATAAGAAGTATCCGAGAAGGAAGTTCACCGACGGGGGAAACCATAACCTTAGACCTTTATCATAATTGTTTACAACACATTGTTAGTAATTGTTAGTTATTATTATTGTCAGTAGAATTAGTAAAACATCACCAATTTATATTAAAAAGTCTTGAGAGAATTGATTGAGTAAAAGTTGCGTATTCTAAAGACTTGATTTATACGTAAATTCCTTGTGGGATCGACTCTGGGCATAATACCCCGGATTATATTTGCAACGCCCGTTTAGTCTTTTATTAGACATAGTTGAGCGTGATCAATAGGCGTTACAATGAAGAAAAAAAATACAAGATTACAACTCAACTAAGGACACACATATACTCGTGGTGGAACTGGTCTGTGGTGGAGTTGTCTTCTTGTTCTTGACACACTTGAGCCTTCAACAATGGAGTAGATCTTCAATGCTATGAAGAATGGAGTAAATGGCTAAGTGAATATCTTGTTTTTCATCCAACAAGATATTATATCTCAAAGACATCACAAGAATGATGTCTATACTTAGTTGGTACACTCTACAACCAATAGGAAGTGACTGCTCACTGTTTTTGCACTGTAGCGTGTACAGTTGCAGGCAGTCACTTTCTGCCACTGCTTTCCAGCTGTAAAGTTGACTTGTACTTCTGTCAGGGGAATATCAAGGGATCAGGTCCCTAGCCTGTTCCTTATGAGATGTACACTGCCCAAATTTCTTGTGAGTCTATGCTGACTAGTTGTGCTGGTTACGCATCAGGTTCTTTACATAAAAGTTTGTTAGATCATCAAAACAAAATACTAACCCATCAATTTCCCCCTTTTTGATGATGATAAACTTTTATAATTGATGAGTAGTTATATAATCTAACTTAACCAGATAAGAGACCAGGACCCCATATTGTTCCCCCTGACTATGTGCTTCCCTCTGGTTGCGCATCAGGTCCTTTATCTGGTTCTTTACATAAAAGTTTGTTAGATCATCAAAACAAAATACTAACCGATCAATTTCTCCCTTTTTGATGATGACAAACTTTTATAATTGATGAGTAGTTATATAATCTAACTTAACCAGATAAGAGACCAGGACCCCATATTGTTCCCCCTGACTATGTGCTTCCTTCTGCTTCCCCCTTAGTTCCTGCCCACATTATCAACCTTCCCTTGCCCACATTATCAATTATCATATTCCCCCTTTTGGCATCATAAAAAGGCACAAACAAATAGAAAGAAAGAAGAAGTCTAACATAGGTAACTCATGCCCCATGTGTGCGCACAACATGGTAGAAAACAGAAGTAAAAGGAAAACAAACATTGTCCTTAGCAAGAGAGAAGCTGATTCATGGATGATAATCCTTTTTAAATTCATCAGGAGCAGTAAAGGTGGAATTCAACATGCCATCACACAAAAAAAACAAAAGCAACCAACAACCACAAAACATCACAACATAAGACAACTGGACATTGAGAGGAGCCTAGAGGGCACTAGAAGAGGAAGGCTTGGAGGAGGAGGCAGCAGGGGTTTTAAATGACAATCTCATTTTCCAGCACGCAGATATGGTCCCCTTCAACAGTGAAGAGAGTTGCATAGAATTTCTGCACCTCATTTTCATATACCGTGGGTACAGCCCCCCTAAACAGATGATCCCATTGTTGGAACTCCACTATCTCTAGAACTTGCCTCATCCCTGCCATCTCAGAGATGTCGGGGTCAAACATACGACCCCGCAAGACTTTTTGAGTTCGCAATCTCTCCTGCCCAAGTCTACTGTCACTTGGTATGGTCTTCAGAGAACCGGGTCCCCCAGCAGTTTCCTTCTATCATTTTCTCGACTTCTCAATAGACTTCCCTCTCTCTTACGCTCAACAACCACCACTCGTCACAGATGATGCACCTTTTTTTTTTTTACATCTTCCTCAGAATCTCCAACCACAGACTATTGGACCTTTGTAGATCTTTTCACTAAGGAACTAGGTTCCTCCACAACATCTTTATCAACCTCAACCACTGGAATGTGCTTGTTAGCCACAAGTTTCCCTTGCTTCATCAACCTCTTCTTCTTTTTCTGAAGTTTTGCAACCGAGTAGAAGGTCGCTTGGAAGAAGACTCAGGAGTGACTGCTGGCTTACGAAAAATCCCTCAGAGGTACATAAATGGGAGGAATACACTCCAAGGTTTTAGTGTATAAGATGGGTTCCTGGGTTGTTTCTGCTGAAGGAGAATCAGGTTCTCCAAAAGGTTTTTCTTTGACTGTGTCATGAACCGGAGACTCAAAAAGAACCATAGTTCCCTTATCCCCTAAAAATGGATTTTCTTCCCCCTGAGACTCAAGAAGGGGGCGGGGACTCCTTCATTCTTTAAGGAAGGGTAGGAGTGAGATACTTTTATGGAAGGAAGGGTAATAAAGAGGGGGTAGACGAACGGGTTCTGACAATCGCACAGACTCTAAAAAGTAGGATGGTGTGGGTGTTGAAATAACTTTGTTATCTTTTGAGAAAAGCAAGAGAAAAACACATTACTA
Source organism: Nicotiana knightiana (assembly GCA_005239525.1). Taxonomy (NCBI): domain Eukaryota; kingdom Viridiplantae; phylum Streptophyta; class Magnoliopsida; order Solanales; family Solanaceae; genus Nicotiana; species Nicotiana knightiana. The sequence continues at coordinate 30,732 of ML434572.1, read as the reverse complement.
CTAACCTGTGGTACAGGAACCAGGTTCCTGGCCTGTTTTTGTAAAATTTTCAGCTCTCTCTTGCAGTTCAACGCCGTACCTTTAGCTTCTATAATCATCATATGTGTCTACCTGCAACGGTATTGATGTGAGTTAGGCTTAGTCAGAAAACACTTTAGCTAACTGTACCTGAGTGTGACTCTCATAGCCAATGAAGGAGAACCAGGTCCTCAGTTAGGTTTCATCAACCCCAGTGCTATCCTGTTTCTCTCAAAGTGTTCCCTATTTAGGGCTTTGGTGAAGATGTCTGCAATTTGATCTTCAGTGCAACAAAACTTCATGAAGATATGCCTCTTTCCAACATTGTCTCTGAGGAAATGATGTCTCACATCAATATGCTTAGTTCTCTTGTGTTGAACCGGGTTTTTTGCCATGTTGAGGGAACTGGTGTTGTCACATAGAAGTGGTACACTGTCAATGTACACTCCACAATCTTCCAATTATTGTTTGATCCACAGCAGCTGAGCACAGCAAGATGCAGCTGCAACATATTCTGCTTCGGCTGTTGAGAGAGCCACTGAGTTTTGCTTCCTCGTACCCCATGAGATTAGGCATGATCCAAGGAAATAAGCCATTCCAGATGTGCTTTTCCTGCATTCCTTGTTTCGCAACCTGTGGAGTGCTTAGCACAACATCTCCAACTCTTTCTTCAGCTTCAGTAGAAGTAATTGGGGTACCAGGTTCCTCATGTGGATTTGAGGAAGAGGTTGTATTGTCTTCACTTACTTTCCTCTGGCACATGCATCAAAAACTATGTGCTCCTTGAACTTAGAGTTAGATAGACCACGAACCAGGTCCCTCTGTATCAATCTATTCAAGAGAGAAAAGCTTGCATGACCCAATCTTGTGTGCCACAGTTCTGCATCATCATCAACTGCCTTCAAGAAGTTCATATCACCAGCTTCCAAGGATTCAAAGTCAGCAACATAGATGTTCTTGTGTCTTTTAGCGATCAAAACCACTTCACCAGTTACTAGACTAGTAATCGTGCATACTTTAGACAAGAATTCTACTTTGTTTCCTTTATCACATATTTGATAAACACTCAAGAGACTGTACTTCAACCTATCTACATAGTACACATTCTCAACTGAGTGTTCAAGTGATCTTCCAACCCTTCCAACACCGAGAATGTACCCCCCCCCCTTTTTTTTTCATTGCCAAAGGATACATCTCCTCCTTGCAGGGCTTTCAGTGAGAGAAAATCCATGGTGTTCCCAGTCATGTGCTTTGAGCATCCACTGTACATGATCCATTATAGTCTTGTTCCTCTCACTGGTCCCTGCACATATGAATCAAGGGTTAGATTTAGGAACCCAAACAAATTTGGGTCCCTTGTAGTTAGGAAAAGGGTGAATAAGAGCTCTTCTAGTCCATGCAGGCAAGAATCGATTTTTCTTAGTGGGACATGGTCCCTTCTTAGCATTCCTCTTGTCAGCAAACATATTACTTTTCTGAACTGATTGATCCCTGGCAGGGAAACTTTCTTTGAAGTGCCTATTGTTCCCACAGTGAGTACAGAGCCAATTGTCTGGAATAGTGACATACTTGTTGTGTGGGTTGTAAGGAATTTTCTCCTTTTGAAACCCGATCCCCTGCCTGTTTCCATTGTTATTAAAGTACATGGAAGTGACAGCATCAGAGGACCAGGTCCACTTAAGTGATTTTTCAAGATCACTCTTCACTCTTCCTAGTTCTTCCTGAAGTTGTTTGTTTTTCTCAAGCTCTGCACCCAGACAAGATTTCACTGATCTTAACTCATTTTCAAGTTTAAGGTATGCATCACTTGCAACTTCCTTTCCCTTTTGAGTGTTGTCCATCCATTTTTTTTGTTTAGTTTTTCAACAAGTTATTTTCTCTAGTTACTTCTTCCACTTGTTCCTTCAAGTCTACAATAGAAATTACCATATCATCCCTCTCTTGATCTATGTCACCAATTTCTTCTATTAAATCATTTTTCTCATTAATGAGGCTATGATAGGCATCAATCAACACGTTTGCTAAGGACATCAATTTTTTCTTAGAGTAGGTTTTCAAACTTCTTTGAACATCAAGAAAACTTACCTCATCTTCCTCCTTGTCCTCCTCATCATCATCAGATTTGGCCATGAGTGCAAAGATTGACTCATACTCCTTGGCCTCGTTATCTACTGCCATCATGGACCTGTTTCCTGCTTCTGGTTCCTCTTCTGATTCACTAGAGGAGTCTCCCCATGCAGCAAGAACTTGCTTCACAACATTNNCTGGATTTTTACGTGGAAAAATCCCAACTCAAGGGGACAAAAACCACGACCTACACTGGTAGGATTTCAACTTTACTAACTTGTAATCTCAACTATTACAAGCCACTTTGTAATGACTCTCTTACAAAGACTTCAACACACTAACTTGAAATACACTTATTACAAGCCACTTTGTTACTCTCTAGTTACAAAGACTTTAACTTATGACTACACTAGTCACAACAAAAACACTGATGATTTATGATTTTGAGTTTCCTAAAACAAAGCTTCTAAGAAAGCAAGATAGGCGTTACAATGAAGAACAAAATACAAGATTACAACTCAACTAAGGACACACATATACTCGTGGTGGAACTGGTCCGTAGTGGAGTTTTCTTCTTGTTCTTGACACACTTGAGCCTTCAACAATGGAGCAGATCTTCAATGCTATGAAGAATGTAGTAAATGGCCAAGTGAATATCTTGTTTTTCATCCAACAAGATATTATATCTCAAAGACATCACAAGAATGATGTCCATACTTAGTTGGTACACTCTACAACCAATAGGAAGTGACTGCTCATTGTTTCTGCACTGTAGCGTGTACAGTTGCAGGCAGTCACTTTATGCCACTGCTTTCCAGCTGTAAAGTTGACTTGTACTTCTGTCAGGGGAATGTCATGGGATCAGGTCCCTAGCCTGTTCCTTGTGAGATGTACACTGCCCAAATTTCTTGTGAGTCTATGATGACTGGTCGTGCTGGTTACGCATCAGATCCTTTATCTGGTTCTTTACATAAAAGTTTGTTAGATCATCAAAACAAAATACTAACCCATCAATTTCCCCCTTTTTTTATGATGATAAACTTTTATAATTGATGAGCAGTTATATAATCTAACTTAACCAGATAAGAGACCAGGACCCCATATTGTTCCCCCTGACTATGTGTTTCCCTCTGGTTTCACATCATGTCCTTTATCTGTTTCTTTACATATAAGTTTGTTAGATCATCAACACAAAATACTAACCCATCATTCAGGAATATGAATTTTTCGTTATGCCTCGTTATCAAACTTGTGTAATGACGAGATCATGCCAAAATGAAGAAAGGGCTTAGCCTTAACATACCTGAAAAATTAGTACGTCATACTTTATGCCCCTTAGGCTAAAAGTTGCGTTTGCCTCACACATACACCTTGTAGTTTCAATTTGTATTATAACTGACAGCTATTACGTATGAAAATCTGGTCCCTCTTCTTGGCTACTGTTGCGAGAATGACCAACAAAGTCTGATTTTATGTCAAACAACTCCCTACACGATTTCATTTGATTTACAATTACTAACACTCATATCAAATAGTCAAAGATTTTGGATTGCTTCAGATATGAACCTTATTCACTTTATCCACTCCTTTGAAGACATTCTGGTTCAAACTTGTCTTGTATTTGGAATTGAAGTTAGTAACAAGGAAATAGGAAGAATGGTTCTTTCTTAAAAGGAATTTTGAATAATTCCCACATAATGAAGTGTTGCTGAATCTTTTCCCCTTAGGAATGAGAATTCCAGTGATTTTGTTATATGGAAAGAATAAAAAACGAGACAACACAATTTAGCAGGAGTCGGTTGAATAATTATTAACTCACCATCCCATATAAAGTATAACTTGTGCTAAGAGAATGAAGTTCAAATCTTTGAGATCAAACATAAACTGATGCCAAACCTTACTTCTCAATCCTTGCCACATAATATAATGACTTTAAGAGTCATTAATTTGGAAGGGGAGGGGCTGCCAAGTTAGTCACCCTTACACTTATCCAAATTTTTGTTTACTTAATTAGTTAATTTCCACTAAAAATCAATAATTACTTAATTATTCAGATAATGAAGAATTATCTCAACTTACTTAAAATACTACTCACTTTTAGCACACCTTATGCACCTTACAATCATGGCCATATGGTACCTTGTATGGTACTAATCTATAAATATCGGGTTCTTTTAGCTCGAACCGTATTTTATTCCAAAATGACAAACTTCGACGAAATTCATTTTCTTTGATTTTCTTACCTTCTCACCTTCACGAATTTACTCATTACTTGTTTTAAAAAGCATAAAATGCTTATAATCTTAAAATAATCTCATTCCCGAACTTGCGTCGATTAACTTACGACGAAACTTTAATGTACAAAAATATACAGGATGTAACATCCCATTTTCGAGCTTTCAGCAATTTATTCATGGCGTACTTCCATGTGCGAAAACATGAGGTGTAACAAGAAGGTTAGTGGGTAGTTTTTAGTTGCTCACCGATAGTCTTAGTAACACACACATCCCTTTATATTCTTAGATTTTTATTGCTATTGCGTTAAGTGAATTTGTTTGCCTCAAGTATTGTATTCCCTGTTACTATTATTGGTACTACTTATCCTTTATCTCTCCCCTTTTCTTTTCTCTTCAATCTTTCTTCCTTTCTTCCTTTCCTCTTCTTCTTATCCTTCTTGAACCGAAGTTCTATTGGAAACAGCCTCTCTACCTGCATTAGGCAGGATAAGATCTGCGTACAGACTATCCTTCCCAGACTACTTGTTAGAAATATACTGGGTTTGTTATTGTTGTTGTAAGACTAGAAACCAAGAGTAGAATAACTCAAATAAAAAAAATAAAAATAAAAAGATAGTGGATTTGAGTTGGGATGTTGGTGATTGTGTCTATGTAAATGAGAAGGAAAGAAAAGAGAAATGCTAAAAAGGAAAAAAGGGAGAACATCTCTTACCGAAATTCTCTATTAAGCTGAAGGAAATTTTAACTACACCCTCTACAAGTAATTAACGAGAATACCCCCAGAAGATACGCTACTAAACTAAATGATGTGAACTTGATTAGTGATGAAAAATTATCCTGTTTATATTCTGGGTTCTCCAAAAGAACGACATAAAACGAGTGAAATCCTTGTTGGTAAATGGTAACTAATTAAAAGCAAGCAAAAATGAGGAAAAAAAAGCTCTTGTGCCACTTCGTATCCATAAACAAATTGCTAAGGAAACACTACGATACCACATGGGTAAGGTCATCTCCGGTAAATATTTATCCCCACTCAATATTACCAACATACTAATTTATTATATTTAGGCGATAAATAAGATGCATACATGCCTCATATAGTCATTGGGTTGGTGCAAACATGAGTAAGTTTTTAACTGCCTACTAGTAAGATACAGTGCACAATTCCCAAAATCTTTGCCAAACATGGGGGCATCTATTAGTAATAAAAGGGTATAGAAGTGGAGTGTTTGACTGAATCAATTACAAGTAAATCTCAAATCGAGTAATAACAACAATAACAATAACAAACCCAGTGTAATGCCACACATGTAGTCCGGAAAGAATAGTGAATATGTAGACTTTACCCCTACCTTGTGAAAATAAATCTCAAACCGAGTAACATGGGATGGGAAATGGTTGATCATGAAGGTAGGAGCAAATATCAAAGACAAACTTGTTCAACAATCTCCTCGTTTTGCTGTTTGGATTCATGTATGGCCGTTCAATACAAAATGCCTACTTTCAGCATGGAAGGAGCCATTTCAAAGCAAGACAATTAGCGCAACAATCTATTTTTGTCAGTGAACAAAAGATTCTCTAACAATACAAATTCTTCTGAATTTTTTCAGAACATAAATACATTCTGTCAAAATTGATACATCAGCAAGATTAAATTTAGAACTGCTAATTCTATGAGAAAAGCCTCCTGTGAGAATTACATCGTTATCTCAGCAGAAAAAAAATTGTGTGATACCCTATTGATTTGTCAAAGCAAAAGTGGAACTTCCATCGAATTCTAAAAGTTTAAAATATGATCGTTGGACCACCAATCAATAGGAAGCAACTAGGTCAAGACAATCTTCGTGAAGGTTACAAAAAAGGAACACCTGCTTCTTGATTTGCAAGCGCTAGATGCAGAGAAGTGCTGCTTCAGGAATTAAGCAGCTTTTACTTTCCGTGATGGGGGACGACGGAATAGACTAATAAGATCGTCAAGACCCTGTTTAGCAATAACATCAGATTGGTTAGATGAGTTTATATTCAGTTTTCTTTTCTTTATATATACATATTTTAGTTGGGTACAATAATCAAGGAAGTTTTCGTCTCTGTTATAAATGGTTGTGTTCGGAACAGCACAAAATTTGTAACCAAGGTAAGGGAATCAGTTCAAGTAAAACCAGACGACGTACCCTGGTGGTGATAAAAAGAAAACTGAAAAGTGTAATCAAGTATGATCCTAGTACCAACAGCAAAAGCAAGTCAAATGTCACGCTGGCAACCTGCAATGAGAACAATTTAATCAGTTATTCGTACAGGTAAATAACTGAAGAAATGTAGATTTAACTGCAGACGATTCAGACGATTAACAAGCAGACACAATTGACTATATAGATATGGGTGTTAAACATAAAGTATGGACCAGTAAGGCATAAAATAAGCAATCAGTGAAATAGGAAAACTAAACAATAGGTCCTAAATGTTGAAACCACAGTGGTCAGAGATAATTCCTTTTTTTTCCTTGATGAAAATAAGTGGTTGGAGATGCTCATATTCATCACAACATGAGACATGGAATACCGGTGCAAGAAGAGGGCTGTGCAACTATGACACTCTATGCCCATATACTAACTCTTTGGAGCGTGAAAAAATAGAGTGAACTATATGCAAACATGTATACTATTGTAAAAACTGGTCCCTCGAAAAGCAAAAATCACAATTATTCCTGTTTCTCCCTTATCTTTCTGCATCCCACAAGCTGAAGAGTACTCATTTGCTTCTAATGGTAGGTCAGATAGCAACTTGTCGGTAACAGTGGGGGCACTCCAAGAAAACAAAACAAAAATAATTTTGTTCATTTTACTTAAGTAGATATTTGCATTTTGAAGTTTTACAAAATTATACAAGTATTAGCCAGGGGCAAGGCTAAAAGAAAGGGTGGATATATATATATATATATATATATATATATATATATATATATATATATATATATATATATATATATGCAACTTGCATTTCGAATTGTTAGACTGTACAATTATTTCCATAATGTTAGGATGCCATGGGCAAAGCTAAAAGAAAATGTGGAGATATTTACGCACCTGATATATATGCAACTTGCCACTAGTTGAATCGTAAAAAGTGAACATTCCGTCTAGAGTCTCATGCTGTACATTCACCTCTGCAGTATGATCAGCTAATTCCTGCAGACATTGAAAGCACATATTGCTCAAAACAAGAAACTAAGAGGTACAGATACCTTAAGAAGCTCAAATTGAGGTATGTCGGTGATTAAAATGTATACTAGGGTCATATATATAAGAGAAAATAAAGTCAGAAACATTAATTGCCAAAGCAAAATGACAAAGGCAAGCCATTATGACGAGCGATAGTGATATACACGAAGATGTACTTTATAATATACAACCAAGAAATTATGAGACTCTTTGAAAGGGAAAAAAGAAATAATTAACTAAACACAAAATTTAAGCTAAACATGCCTCTAAAATACCTTTTCCAGTGCCTTAATAAGCGGGTCATTTTTGGAAAGAAAAGGCGCCACTCGAGGTGTTGTAGATAAAAGATCTAGCCAAGACCTTATGTAGGAAGGATTGACGGCTAAACTACTATCATCTGCAAATATGCTTATGCTTTTCTGCTCCTGGTTATAAATGTGTCTCTGCATATAAAGAAATTTGTTAAACAAACTTGTGAAACTACTGTTTTCTGCAAAAACGCGGTATTCCAAATACATGAGATAGCTCACTTCATGTTAAGACAAATGTTTGAAATAAGCAAAATACCAAAGAAAAAAAATGATGCAGAAGATGCATATCACAATCAGGAATTTTCCTTGACACTAAGGACCAAACAATGTAATGAAGACAATAAATACATCTTTCATAAAGTCCTCCAGAAAATCTCAAATATATATACAGACAGAACGACTTAAAATTCAATCTCTCTCTTTTTGATAAGGTAAATAGATTAATTAATGATGGGGGAACCCCCATATACAAACCACTACTCAAAATTCAATCATGTTGCTCATTTAATTAATTAAAGGAAAAGATGCAATAATACTCGTGAACCAGCAGAGAATTTCCAGACTATTAGGCCTGAACTCAATTGTAAACTTAGGAAACCTGAAGAGAACTTCAAAGAGGAGAAACTCTGGAGTTATTCTAGATTAAGGGTAGCTATTGAATTAAGATTTAAACTGATTTTGTTAGCTATAGACTAGTTCCGCTAGCATAACATTAAGAGATCCCAAAACCACAAGAAAAACCAAGACTGCAACCACTATCTGCCCAATAGTCTCAGAAGTATGATCATATTTCAAGTTATAAAGTTATGCTTTTTGATGTTGAACAGAATATGTAAATGAGAATCGACTGTCTCAAAAGGAGCATGCATGACAAGACCAGACCTATAAGAGGCCAAAAAGTTCCTGTCTTTCTTTTTCAAGTTTACTGTTAGACTGCCACTGCTTATTTCTCATATAGAAGAGAACTTCATTATCGGAAGTTAAAGGTTTTATCAGTATACGAAACTAGCAGTTGCAACGGCTGAGACAAAAATTTTGTACTACAGGGGAAAAGAGGTAAGCTAAAGTCCTTACCGCTAGACTTTCAGCAACAAGCTTGACACTTCGAATGATTGAGGCTTCACTGACAAAATGTCTACACAGGAAACCAGGAGTTCAGCAAATGGCCATCAGAGAAGTTACAAAAATAGAACTAAGAGGTATTAGAAGCTAATCCACAACCTGTTATCAGCCAGATGTCCTGTGCTTTCCATTAATTCAGGTGCAGCAGAAAGTTCAGATAGTGTTGCTGCAGTGACTCTCAACCTTGAAAACTGTTCATGCTCCCAGGCTACCTACACCATTTAGCAGCTTTAGCACAGTAAAAAGAGTGAACGTCGCATATAAAGACAATTAACCAAGTAAAGATGGTATATCTGACTGCTTTATTAACCAGTAAAAACAAGCTTAGTAGCTTAAACAAGGAAACTCTAGAGATTATTCAGGTTTAAGTGGGATATATAGTGTGTAGTCTAAAGAAAGTGACTGCCAAGTAATAGTCAATAAAATAGCTTAGAACTAGCTCTCTGGCTGGCTTATGTTACACAAAAGAACTGCGATTGTCAAAAACTTATACACAAATTACATCAGTAAAGGGCCTAACTTTTATCCATGATAAAATTACAGATTAATTATGCATATAAAATCATAAATGCATTTGTAGTTACTAGGCAATATGGAAACAGGAAAATAATCTTCCGTTTCCTCAACTTAATGCTACATTCTTCATCCAACTCCAAAGATTTCCTAAAGCTACTTTGCAGATTAGATAAGGAAAGGATGGCTGAAAATTCATTTAATTCAATTTATATCAAATCTTTGCCAAGTTTACTGAAAGGGAAAAAGAGCAATGAGTATCCGCAGAGAACTGTTTGGAATTATAAGACAAGGTGGGGGAAAGTAGGTAAAGTAGAGGGTGTTATTTGAGCATGACCGGGATAAGCAGGTTGAGTCTAGGGGTGATCATTTTGGAGCAATGAAACGCGATTAAATATTTTCTTTCCAGATTCTTCCTTCAAGGTTAATTATTCCTGTAAATGATAATACGTGGAGGGTGGTTAAAAAGGAGTATGGAGATGTCGCTCTTTGCGTAAGATCAGATGTGAAGGTTATCTCCACTCTCGGGAAAAGATGCTGCATAAGAAGCCTTTTTCTATGGTTCTTTTACTTTTGCCTAGAAGTTTGATTTCAACATGGTAAATAGAGCATTTCACATAGCTCACACAAATTATTAATCTTAAAGACAAAGATGCTTTAGGGCAAAAAGGAAAAAATAAAAAGAAGGGGGGGG
>ML434572.1:0-20180 GCA_005239525.1 Nicotiana knightiana | reverse complement strand
AAAGCATACCCATTTATTTTGGACCACTAAGATACTAAAATCGCACAAATAGCACCAGCCAATCACCGAATCTGCACAAAGCCACGGGGCTGGGGGAATGACCAACAGGTTACTACAGTCGCACAAATAGCATCAGGCAACCATCACATATGCACAAAGCCATAAGTGTGAGATCTGTGCTTGTGACCAAACTGCAGATTGAACACACAAATCTCATTCTGGTATTCTCATGTTTGCAACAATAACAACTACTTCAATCACACCTAAGAGCAGGCCTTGAGCCACAATAACCAGTTTTATTTTCTTTTTTCAATACCAGCTTTTACATTACCATAAACAGTGTCAAGTGTTTCATTTCAAGTGAAAAAATTGTTGATGCCATTAGAGAGAAAAGCAGTAAGAACAAGTATGGTCCAAAATAAATGGGTATGCTTTCTAGCTCTGGGTGAAATAAGCAGTCTCCTTGTACATGTTTGTACAAATGTTTAGGGCTGGAAAGAGAGTTGCAAAACCTTGCTTCACATAAGTAAACGAAAGCTGTATCACCACAACAGAAAGCAGCCAACAAAGCTTGAACTGCAGACATAGCCGAAAAAACTAATTTAAACAGATTCTGAAGCTCTAACATTCGTCCAAAGGTTTGAGAATAACCAATCAACAATCCATCAACCACAAACTAGTTGGTGATATCAATCTTCATATTAATTCCACTCCATACAGTACATTCCACTCTCAGACCGTATTCAGAGGATTTATCATTGTTAGACAATTTTCCGCTGACCATCAGCCTACCACAATTCTCCTCTTTTATCCAGACTTAGAACGGGATGCGCATCTCAGATAGGTGGAGTTCCAAGAGTGCAAGAACAGGGCAAGAAAACAATGCATTATGAGTATATGTACTTACTCGAGGATTCGAGATGTTTATTTTCTTGTGCTTAAGACCAACTTGAAGGCCCAATTCTTCTGCAACGGTAGAGAAACCCTGCAAATATCAGTTCTTCAGACAAGAAAGGGCAGCAGTAGAAGTGATAAAATCCAAAATTCTCCTAGATTTCTCCCTTAGACGCCATTTGCATACCTGGAATATCTGCTGTATGTAAGCATTTTCTGGAGGTTTGGAGACATGAAGATGCAACTCATTGCCAAGGGACCCAACACTATTCAAGCAGATAGCATAGTCTATACTCTCACGTAGACGCTGGTCAAAACTCCGAAGCCACTGCGGAAAGCTTACACATTCAAAGGACAGAACGAGATAGCTGCAACTTAAAAGGACAGGGCAAAAATTTTGGGAAGGAGTGGTGCACCTTCTGAGTTCCATTGTAGTTATACGGTCCACCCGATGTCAATCCAAAGAGTAAATTATATCTACCTCTAGTTTTAGGATTTGAATATAGAGCAGAAAACAACCTAGCAATTTCAAGAAGTGCCACTACACCACTTCCATTGCTATCACTTCCCACTGACAGTGTCTGTAAACTCAATGATAAAAAGAAGTGATTAAGGTCATTTATTGTAACAGCTCAAAACTTAATAGAGTAGTCATAACTTACTGGCGCAGCCCCAAATGTGTCATATGAAGCCACTATGGCAATAGTTGGGAGTTGATTTGAGTCTCCATCAACTTTAAGTCCTGGTAACCATCCCTGACATTTAACAAGTACTGATAAATGAACTTTCAAACAACATTCTACTTCATTGATTAATTAATGTAGCTGTTAACCCATGCCCTGCCCATTAATTTTAGAAATTCTTAGTCTAATATAATTCAAGGAGGAGGAGATACAATAGGATTATGGTAATATAAAACAGACAGCATTTTGGGTTAGTACAATAAGGAAATGCATCCATAGAGACTGAAAATGATTTCGTTACCAAAATAAGAAAAACGTAATTCAATGTATTAAGCTTTGATTCGAGTGACTATTATAAGTAAACAAAAGAGTTCAATGTACTGAATTGACTTGCTTGACTATATTATATGGAAAGCAATGTATAGAAACAAATAAGTTTGAGTACATAGAGATTCATAGAAAATGCATCCAACAACAACCACGCCTTAGTCCCAAACAAGTTGGGTCGGTATGAATGGATACGTATATGCTTAAAATGATTGAACTACTAAAATAAGGAAGGCCAAATAATTGAATGTACAAAGCTGATATGATTGACTACTATAAGGAAGCAAAAAGAGTTGCACGCACTCAATTGATTTGCTCGACTAATATATGGAAATCAAGTACAGATACATAGAGATTCATAAAAATTGGAAGAAAAAAAACTAAGTGTACAAAATAAAGAACCATAACAATTATGAAAAAGAAATTAAAGCCAAGACCATATGTAGCCCCCACGAAATCTCACAGCAGCTACGCCTCAATCTCAAGCAATTGGGTTCGGCTATACGAATCCTCACTGACCATGTCGCTCAATTTACGCAGTAGTTAGCTGAGAGATGTCAGAATCAAATTTGAAATGACCTGATGTGGTATTAGCTTATATTAATATGCATTGATTTGAGCGATATAACCTGTTATTTAAAAAAACAGGTTGATTTTTTTAAGACGGACACGCAAAGTTGTATGTCAAGCATTTTAGAACTAACACCATAGTAGGCAACTAAGTCAAACAATATTCCTAAAACAAACATCAATTTAAGAGTTGTAGTAAAGCCAACTGCTCCTATTTAAAAAACAAGGAGGTGAACAGCCGCGAAGTAGAACCTGAATATTTGCAATGTTGGGGGACGCAATTCTCTTAGGATCTGAGGCAGCAACAACAAGCTTGTAGCTGTACACATGTGATTAATTGAATCATTAACAAGATATTTATCAACAAAAAAAAACTATTTACTAGCACTTTTTTTACACCAATTCACGAGCACTTTTACACCAATTCATCTTTTTTAGTGTTTCAGCATACATACACCAAACAAAAGAGGCAACTCTTCTCTCGAAAACAAAAAATGAGATTCCAACTTACCCGCCTGTGGTAGCTGTTGCAGGTTGTCCACTAGCATCATTTCTCTTAACTTCAGCTAGTACAGCATTGATATTGTCATCCTCGAAAGCAAAATATACAGGATACTGCACCAAAATTTCCAAAGGTTTAAAATTCACTATTTTGTTAGACGATAAAAAATGAAAAAAAGATCAAGATGAAGGATATCCACATAAATTAGAACTATTCAAACAACAGAAGTAAGGCGATGGGAGTATCCTCCTTGAACAAAAGATAGGTGGTAAAAACTATTTCAGGGAAAAAGAGACTAGTGCTAATTTCTCTATCTTTGTGAGAGGACTTATTACCAAATTTAACGTGAGCTAGACATACTCATAGTTCACATGCCAAATAGTAAGTAAAACGGTTCAATTTGCTCTTCATCACTCTGAGGAAGGATGAACCAGTATGCCAATAACAGAAAGGTTGGACTTAAGGGCTGCCACATTACATAATATTCCTTGTTTATTCTCATCTCTAGCCAGAAACAGAAGCTTCAAGCGCATTTTTTAAAAGAAACAGCAATGGCATTTCCCTCTATTCCCCTCTGAAACACAGTCTACAGACATCTCCAACCGTCCTTGATTGAACTCTTCTCTTCCACAGAAACTAACAGAAACAAGGTTTCAGCATTTTCTGCTACCAACTAAGGAATCACAGCCATGACTTGTTTAGCGTAGATTATATAGATTGCCGCTGATTATTCGAAAAAAGTGATTGCAGGAAACAAATTGTCATTCACGAATTATTTGCTTTGTTACACTAATAGCTGGTTACTAGTTCATGAGATTGAGTTATCGGCACAGTAACCAAACATCAAGCTTTTGATAAGGAGTAACCAAACGTCAAGTATGACTATAAAATAGATATAATAAAAAGTTCAAACTAATTAAGGTAAAATAATCACGCCCAAGTAGCACTAGACAAATATAACTCATGGTACACATGATGAAGGATGTCCTACGCATAACATGCATTGTGCCGCATAGATATGCCAAAAGGACAAAAAAGCATGGATGATTCAATGCACTCACAGGGATATTAGAACGCGTAAGCAACCGTTCCAACTCAGCCAATTTGCTCATCAGGCTGTTAATACCCTCATCAGCACCAAATGCATTGTCTAGGTTTTCTGGACTAAGTTTGGGAGGGAGTAAAAGCAGTAGACCCCCTAATAGCTTTTTCTGTTCAATATATTCTGCAATAAGAGTCAATAGAAGGACAAGCCCATCAGAAGAGACAATCTAAATACGTATTGCATGAGGAACAGAGAGTTGTACTATAACATGGTCAGCACAATCAAGGTTAGTAATGTTTCACGCAAGGAACAGCTAGAAAGTAACAAAATGTGTTTTTATTTGTTATAAGAAAATACCACCATAAGAAATAGGGCCAGATTAAAGATCTTAATCTTCTATTACTAGAAAAATTAATTTCTAATAATGTTGGACTGAGACGAGATTAAATAGAGCAACATGGACAGTAAGAATTCATATAGTTGACCCAAACTTGTCTAGAATTGCAGTGTTGTTGTTGTTGTAGTAAGTAACTCTTTTGTAGATTTTTGGGAATTGAATCATGACCAAACTTGTAGGTCATGGGTTCGAGTAGTGGAAGCAACCATTGCTTGCATTAGGGTAGGCTGTCTAAATCACACTCCTTGTGGTGCGGCATGCAGGATGCCTTGTGCACCAGGCTGCCCTTTTAACCATGACCAAGCCTCAATAAGTGAAGGTCATTAATAAATGTGCTGAATTCATTCTAACATGGTTACTTTGGTGAAGAAAAGAGCAATAATCTTCTCGGCCAGTTTGTGAGGCCTTAAACAAACTTATCCACTATGTTTATACCTTCTTCTCTATCCAGCCTCTCCGCCCCCGCCCCGCCTCTCCGTCCCCGCCCCAAATTACGAGCTTCCCTTTTCTCCTCTCATTCACATGGCCTTACTCTATCTTCAAAACAGCTTACTCATAAGCATTGTGCAAGAAGATCCTGAAAAGGATAGATCAGCATTTGTTGGGGTCATATCTTTTTGTTATGCCGATGTTGCACTTTCACTATTAGTTCACAAAACCAACACTAGCTTTGCTATCTACTCATCACCCTGCGTCACTTTTTATCAGGGTTATGCATTACAAATTATAAGAGAATCTTTGAGAAGACAGAACGAGAAATCACAAACAGCTCAGGTCTTCAAAATGGTGTATGCTGAAACTGTCCATGCTATTTGGTTAAAAAAATCAGAGAATCTTTGAGAAGAGGGAGGGAAAGAGATTGGGAAAGCATTGCTAGAAGTGGTGCCTATGTGTGCAATGTCGGGGCATCTGCTGGAGTTAGAAGTTTGTTACAGTCTTTCTTCTTTTAGTTGGTTAGTTTATGAGCTGTTACGTTCCTATTCTTAGTGTCCTATCTGTAATTACTGAACAGATAGAAGAAACACTCTCTAATAGGTGTGCTTCCGGTACTCTTAGTAAGTATATAGAGTTCTTAATTTGTTGGTTGGTTTTTTTGAGACAGCTAGCTGAGGTAGCTAAACCTCTGGTTTTATAATTGCTACTTTGGTGATAAATAAAATAGTTTAATTACCCCCCAGAAAAACAATGGTGAGCTTCTAAGCTCAATCATGGTCAGCAAGTGTCTCAATCATTTTAGTGATCCAATGTCTAATCTTTAAACCAATCCTGTTTAGTTATAGAGCTTGAAAAAAAGTATATCAATCCACTACATCTCAATATCAGACGAGTTGGTCAATAATAGGAATTCTCTATATACTTTGCTCTATTCTGGTTGATTTTCTTTTCTTCTTTTGTAATAACCGAGAAATTATCGAGGGCTCTATTTTGGTCCATTTTATCCCAACACTTGCAAGTAACTCGTCACTTAAGGCAAAGAGTTTCTTTCCTCTTATCTCTACCAGACCTTAAGTGTCGCAACAACGGAGCTTTAACCCCGACTAGTTGGGATTGACGAATGACTTGCCATGCTTTCTGGGCTTGACTCTTGTGGGATGTGTTCAGCTGCCTCCAACTCTTTTTGTGGGTCAGACAACTTTGTTGGGTCAGCAGACAGCAGTAGAGATCAATTAATCGAACTCTTGAAGATAAGGAAAGCACTGATTCACAAAGGAGTCCGGCATCGGGGCCATTTCTCTAGAGGAGGTTTTTTCTGTTAGGTTAGCGCTTGCAGGTCCATTCTCTCTTACTAAGAAGAGAAGTCTACCTTTCTCTATACTAGAGCACAAGGGAGATCAAATTTAAAAACCAATATAAGAACAAGAGAGTAACAGGGTAATAAAAAGTAAATCAATCGGATAGCTAGACCTTCCTTTCTTTCTCCTTCCCCATTTCAGGTTTTAAGGCAAATAGATACTCCGTTAAGACTATAAGTTCTCTAAATCACACACTTATTCCTACTGTGACCTAATATAAGAATTACAACAAGCTAATCTTAGTCCGAACTAATAGTTGACGTTGAAAAAACGTATACGGACAATATTGAAATTTCAATGCAGTAAGTCATTCCAAAAATGTCTCTTAAGGTAAACTAGAAACTCTCTAAATTTTCAAATCTCATACTTATCTCTACAAGGACCTAATGTAAGTGTAACAACAAACTAGTTAAGAAAGAAGCAAAAAATCAAGATAAAAATGAAATTTGAATGCAGTAAATTAAACTGCATCTCTATTGAGAGTGAGGTTTCCGAAAATTCATAGTTCTCCCTGCCCGATCCTAATGTAAGTAGAACAACAAATCCAGCTTTACTCCCAACTATTTAGTTTCACCTTGTTGAAAAAACAAATATTCCAGACAAAAATGGAATTCTAAAACATTCTATCATTCTAGTACTAGTAAGTACTGTGTTTAAAAGCGAAAAAAATAGCGACAAGGTCCATAATATTTAAAGAAAAAGTGAGAAGTCAAGCATGCTATTCATGGAAAATTAAAGAATGCCAGACATAGATGAATTTAGTGAAATAATGATTAAGGATAGTTAGAATAACTAATTCAGCATTCGATATACAAAAATGTTTATATTAATCCAACTCGTCAATGTTGAGATTCAAAGAACCACTCCTTTTCTTTTATATAACTTTCCACGTCATTGTTTGAAGTGCATGGCTTCGCCAATAAAGTATCTTGTGAGCATCGCTTTGAGTAACAGAGCAACGATTTTTGATAACAATACATGAGTAACGTGTCATTTAAGGCAAATCGGAGACTCCCTAAAGTTATAGGTTTCCTTCTCATGCTTATCCCTAACACACAGATAATGTAAGTAACGAACTAAGCTTGGTATCTCCTAGTTGATAACACATTTAGAAAGAAAATAACATATTGAAGCAATAGATGGAGTTGCACCATTAATCAGAGTGAGATTCTCCGGAATCTCACACTCACTAACTAGAATAAGCACAATAACTAAACTATAATCCCACAAATTAATATGGCTTAGTCCAAATAACAAATATTTAAGTTCAGAATCAATATGTGGAGCTGCATCTTTAATGAGAATCAGGTTCACCAAATCTCACGCTTATCCCTTCTTTGGTAACAACAACTAAAACTAAAGGATTTAAGTTATATGCATTGACTGTGTGATGATCTTTTTACAATTTCAGTGTAATTTAACATGTTATATGCTACTTACCATTTCTTTTAGGTTATCAATCAATAATATTAAATAGCGTTATTTGTAATTACCTTTTAAATGACCTAATCTTATCACGTCAGTGCATAGAACAGATTGCCTATTTGGCCAAACTTCCAAAATCTGCTTATTTTGAAAAGTATTTTTCTTTAGAAGTGTTTTTCGACGAGGTACTTTTAGAGAGTATAGTTTGTGTTTGGCTAATCAATTTGAAAAAGCACTTTTGACAATATTCACGGAACAATTTGTGCTAGGCCAAGGTTCAAAAAGTGCTTTTCGGCAAGAGCTACTTTTTCAGCTTCTTAAAACAGCTTCAGCTACTAAACACTAAAGTTTTTTCCTAAAAGCTTAGTCATTTACCTCAACCCTCTAAATTAAACACTTAAAAAAAATACTTTTAGCGTCCCAGAAGCTCGGTCAAACAAGCTTATAAACTCAAAATTTAATCCTAACAAATTTGTATTTCCTAAAAGCTAAATTCCACAAAAAAATGAATGAAATTTCGAATCCACAGTCGAGGCAGTACCTTTAATGAGAGTGGGATCCAATTCCCTAACCGGAAGAATGAGAACCGTACGAGAGAGATCGGAACCGGAGCCACCAGAAGCAAATAAGGACGAGCCAGCGTGGTGATTAAGAAGAGCGAGCCGAGAACCGAAAGGGACACCGGAGATATCGTACTGAACAAGCCGGTAGACGTCGACGACGGTGACGGCGTCGGAGAGCTCAACGAAGGCGATAAAGGCGATGATTAAAGCGATCACTGGGTAGTACATCGGGTCAATTACTGCTGGTTTTCTATGATAATTCGCCATTGAAAGTGTGTGTGTGCGTGTTGTGTTAGGGTTTTGCAGAATATAAATGTTGATTTGAATCTAATATTTATTTATTTTTCTGGTTGGGTTTGAATCTGATTGATCAATAAAATAATGTTCGACAGTTTGTTGTCTTGCCTGGTTTGCAGTGACGAAAGATATGTTTTTTTTAGGGATTATATTACAACTAGTGAATTAAGCACGATCATAAAAGATATCATTAAATTTATGATCTAATTTATTATTATACCCAAATATTGAAAGTAATTATAATATGTTGTGAAATCTAATTTTCTTTAATTTTTCTTTAACTACATGAATTCAACCGATATGATTTTTGGTAAAACTTAGGAGGCGTTTGGACATAAACAGTATGAGATTTGAAAATAAAAAAAATGAAGTTCAAAAAATAAATTTGAAAATTAAAATTATATTTTAACATGCATTTAACTTGAAAAAGTGGTATTAACAATTTTTACAAACTTGAAACTTATCTCCAAAAACTTGAAGCTACTGGAGTTTAATCGGCAAGTGATTGGAAAGTAGAAGTTTGACAATAATGGAGATGTTAAAGGGATTGGTAAGGATTTAAGGCTAGGAAAACATGAAGTTTTGGTAAGGATTAACAGTTAAAAGTTAAATCTACAGACTGACCATCATTTTAAAACTAATAAAAAAAAATTGTTCAGAATAGGAACAGAACAATTTTAGGAAATAGTTCATGAAAAGACGAACATCATCAAGTGAAGTTCTCAAATCCTTAGTTTTCTTCTAATATACAAGTAATCATGTTATTCTTAGTTATATTATAAGAAATCAATACCCTATCTTCAACACAGGGTACCACATCCCCTGGTCACATTACTCTTTGCTTATATAGGGCACGACATTCCCTAATAGAATCTCAGTGAGCCATGAGCCTCACCTTATCGTCAACACAGGGTACTACATCCTCTGGTTGCATTTTTCTGCCTACATAGGGTACGACACTCCCTAGTAGCATCTCAGAGAGCCACGAGCCTCATCTCATTGCCAATACAGGGTAGGGGGGGGGGGGGGGTTTCTGCCTACATAGGGTACGACACTCCCTAGTAGCATCTCAGAGAGCCACGAGCCTCATCTCATTGCCAATACAGGGTAGGGGGGGGGGGGGGGTTTCTGCCTACATAGGGTACGACACTCCCTAGTAGCATCTCAGAGAGCCACGAGCCTCATCTCATTGCCAATACAGGGTAGGGGGGGGGGGGGGGTTTCTGCCTACATAGGGTACGACACTCCCTAGTAGCATCTCAGAGAGCCACGAGCCTCATCTCATTGCCAATACAGGGTAGGGGGGGGGGGGGGGTTTCTGCCTACATAGGGTACGACACTCCCTAGTAGCATCTCAAAGTGCCATGTGCCTCATCTTATCGTCAACACAGGGTACTACATCCCCTGGTTTCTTGCGTTCTTGTTAACACTGGGCACGACATCCCCCATTATTTAGAAAAAAAAAAGTGTCTTTTTCAATTATTTATTTTTGCAATAGCAAAGATAGTTTAATGTGTTTTCAATAACTCACAAAAATTTCCTAGTGCAAACTGAGGCAGAAATTTTTTGTTCGTTTTGTTGGTTTGTGATGGCTTGTAGGTTTTTCTGCAAAGCATGGATTGGATGTGTAAAAATAAGATTACAGCTCTCGCCAGAGAAAGCGGAACGTTTGATCTCAACACCAGCCGCAAGCAGCTTTGACAGGATGCATGCAGCGGATTTCAAGATCCATCTTCCTATCACCGGATCAAGAAGCAAGCTTGTGAGAATATTCCATAGTCTTTTATATCGGAGAGCATCAAATTTCAGTCTAAAGTCAATGGGAGAAGCAAGTCAAGAATCAAGATAAGACTCCAGATGACATTTGGATAGGAATTTTGTAACTCTTAGATTTCAAGAGTATGTAATTTGCTTTTCATTTTGATGTAATAGTCAGAAGCGCGGATCGTAACCTCGACAAAACTTCACTTGACTCTCCCTCTAGGCATACTCCATCACTCATATTTCACTTGAACTACACGTGACCCGATTCCCTTATAACACGGGATATGTAGGCTACCTAAAATCAAGGCTCGGTCGCATCTTTATCTTTATCTTCTTTTCCCTTTCAAAAAATAGTGATATAAAAAATTAGTCACCGTGTTCATTTTCTTTGCCTGAAAACTCTTCATGTTTTCAAGCAAAGAGAGGCATGCTGTGAATAACTAATTTTTGACCATACTCAAATTCTCAATATTTTAGTATAAATATCTCTTTAAGGTCTAATCTTAATAAAAGAAAACTACAAAAATACTAACATTCTAAGAGTATGAATTTATATATATATATATATATATATATATATATATATATATATATATATATATATATATATATATATATAATAAGTAAGCTCTGGTATTTTTTTTTACTATAATTTAAACTATAGTGCAAATATTGGATTCTCTTATTTATATAGTATTTTTTAAATCTAAGAGTAAGTTGGTTAATATATATATTGTATTTATGTATGTATTTTACTTTAATTTTATTTAGTAAAAGGGGTTAGTAAAAAGAAAATAAAAAAAAACTACAAAAACCAACATAAGCAAACTAACGAAAAAAACAAAACAAAACCAATTTTTTGAAGCTAATGTTAGGATAAAATTTGTTGATAACAAACTTTATTTAAAAATTTAATTTTTTTTAATTAGATAACTAATCTTATAACAATCCTAATTACCCCACATCACTCAGTCCTTTCCCCTCAATCTCTCACATTCCCAACTCTCCCGTAACTAAACCCATGATTTCCTCCTCTCAACCCCATACCCCCACACTTCTCAACATTAACCCACACATATATTATACTATAAATAAAGCACACTTGAACAAAAAGAAGAGAGAGAAAATACAAAGAACAAAAATAAAAAAAGCAACTGCTAACTTCCATTAAAATACTCGTGAAGTTTCAGCCATTACTGACCAAGAAACTAGCAAGAAAAGCTCAAAAATCAGTCCAAAAATATCCTCTCTTTTTTTTGAAAAAAAAAAAATTAAAAGGANCTGCATTATTAGCTTGCGGTTATTTGACGTGTTCTAATGGAGACTTTTGTATTACAAAAGAGAGTTTTACTTTAAAGGTTCATTATTCTCTTTTCTTTATGTTAAATCATTTTTAGTGATGTCTTTGAATATGTTTATTTGCCTTGTTCGGAAGCCATTGCAGTGTCGTTCTATAGTAGATGAGTTCTCTAACTTAGGTTGTTTAATAATATGGAGGCCTATTTGTGATTAATCTGTAGCTTATACATTTTATTTTTTATTTTTGTGTTAGCTTGTAGTATTTTGAGTCTAGATAAATTCAAAAAAATAAAAAAATGAGTTTGGAGATAGATTTTGTTCAGTAGTTTCCTTTGGCAGTTTTGTTTCCATGACGTACGTGCTTAAAAAGTCTTTACATGGTTTCCTTTAATTCTCTATTGTATTAATGCTAAGTTTATTTAGTTAGTTGCTTCTTAATCACATGCTTTCTTTATTTTTCTTAAGTCCATTTGCTCCTAACTTCATATAGCTAATTTGTTGTTCTATTTGTATCATTTTATAGTTAGTTTACAGAATCTTTAAGGGCAAGGTTATTAACTAAGACAAAAAAAAGTATAGTAAGTTTAAGGCAATAACCTGTCAATTTTATATCTCTAGGTCTAATCCTTAAATACAGTTTTAGTAATTTCTTATCAAATAAATTATATCACTCTTCCACAAATTGATATCCATAATTCATAGGCTTTACAATAATCTCAAACCTAGGTAAATAATTCATATATGTTAGAATGCTTTAAGCATGCTTTTACTTAATCGAGTTATCGTGATTGTGTGCACATTCATGTGACAAAATTACAAGTTCCAAAATTGAAAACAAGGTTTGTACAACTGTGGCAAAACAATCTTAATAATAATATAAACTATAAATAAATATCACGGATATGAAAGAGACGAATAAAAGAAATACTCTAAAACACTAGAAAACTTTAGATGTACTTTAAATATTGGCCCATGTGTTCATACCCGAACCTTGGATTGATATGCTTAAGTAATAAAATGGTCATGTGCGCATTCCTGCGTCTCGATGCCTTTAAATTTAAAATAATTATGTTATAATCATGTGTATGTTCCGTACCTTGGTTTAACATTTAATTTCAAAGAAGTACCTTGTGTGCTTACCGCATCTTGGTGAACACATAAAAAAATTACAGTAATTAATTAAGCGGTAGTAGGCAAACCATAATCAATAAAATATAAGAATATCCAAGAATTTATTTAAGCCGGGCATTAATCAATAAAAGCGATCGTACTAGAACCACGAGACTCGAGGGATGCCTTACACCTTTCCCTCGGTCAACAGAATTCCTTACTCAGTCTTCTGTTTTCGTAGACCATAAATTAAGAGTCAAATCTTCCTTTTGATAAGGGATTCAAAATAAAAGGTGACTTGGAACACCAAAACTCAATTCCAAGTGGCGATTCTAAATAATAAATAATCCCTTTTCAAAACGTCATTTTAATTGGAAAAACTCTTCTAACTCAACCTCGTAAAAGGGGTGTGACAGCTCTGGCGACTCCGCTAGGGAACCTACTAATAAGAATTCGAGCTTTGTATATTGACTCTTGTTTGGCTTTTATCATGTTTTTAATATTATTGTGTTTGCAATCCTAATGTGTTATTTGTCTTTTATTTACCGCTTTAATATTTGTTTGAATTGTGATATAAATTGTATCCTCTCTCGCACCTCTCTGAGTGTTCTTATAGCTAGTTATGTTGTGTTTGCCTACCAGCATCACAAAAATTTCTGTCTTGAGATAAAGCCAGTTAGCTACCAGCTTCTGGTGAAGGATTTAGTCACATATGATTAGGCGGGAGGGCCGTTAGCTAGCCAGTGTTGTTCTACTACCGGTGATGCTTGACGCTCCTCGGCTCGGGTTGTCCACCTGGGTAAGCCAGGTCTAGATACCATCTCCTTTAGGATTTGAAAACTTAGAAGAACAAGCCACGAGCAATGAATTTCCTTACTAGGCTACGCTTTATCTGCATCATGTGCATTGAACTTAGCGGGACTCGACACAGGGGTCGGGTCCGTCTAGGACAGGTACCTATTTTTCGAACCAACATGTTCATATTTATGTGCTATATGCAACGTTATTTGGTAGGCTTCATTAAAATGTTGACCGGCTTTAGGATAGGTCGATTAAACAGATGAGAGAGAAAGAGAAAATTTCCTCCAAGTTTTCATAAAATATTTTTAAAAAAAATAAATTTTTGAAGGGTTCTAGTATGTAAAAGCACATTTTCAAAATATTTTTCTTAAATTTATTTTAACCGAACTACACGGGTTTGATTCTCACCGGATGTGAGATACGTAGGCAACCTTCATCAGGTTCAACCCCATTTTTAAAAAATAAAAATATAAAACTAAAAAAAAACTATTAAAAAAAATCATCAAAATTGTTATTTCCCTCCTGAACTACGTAATGGTCTGATTCATGTGGCGTCATGATACGTAAGCAATCCCATCGGATGCGATCATAACCATAACCATAAAAGAAAAAAAAATTGAATTATAATAAATAAGAAAGAAAAAAAAGAGAGCGCTAAAATTCAATATGAAAATAAAACCAATAAACCAATAAGCCGGGATGAAGCATGAAGCCTTCCAAACTCATTTAGAAATGAACATGGCATCAGGTGCATGACATACAATGTGTGATTAATATCTGCAAAATGCCTAACTCTAACAAGTTTGTTGTTTGTCATTTCCAAAGATATAGTTAAACAGAGGTGGTTGGTTTGTGGTTTAAACTGGCAACTCACCCTTACAACACAAGATCAAAAGGGAAAAGTATCATGGAAAACAACAGTGAGAACAAGTCAGATAATGATGATATCCATGGACAATTGTTCGAACAAAGTTCGGGATTGGCTGAAGAAGTAAGAGTGTTGAAGCAACAATTGGCAGAGATGTACCAAGCCTGGGTGAATGGACAGGCACCGCCTCCACTACCCATATGGGCTTCGGATAATCTTCGTAATGTGTCAGTTGCAAATCAAGTGCCCATCTCCCTAACAAGTAACCCATTGTACCAACCTGGATTCAGTCCAAGCATTAACCTTCCCACTATCCCAGTACTTCCATTTCACGTCCTCCAACCGCACCCCTCAGAAATGACCCACATATTNGGTCCAGCAATGATCCGCAACTGAATGCTCATGATGCTCAACATTACTCTCCAGAACTAACTTTCAAGGTTCAAGATTCATACAAGCATATTCCTCAGAACATGTTCCCAGTTGAGACTGAAAAACCTGACAAGAATACGGAACAAGAGGAAATGACTAGAAAGATGAAGAGTTTGGAACAAACCATGAGAAACATACAGGGTTTGGGAGGCCACAAGAGTGTGTCCTTTAACGATCTATGCATGTTTCCCCATGTCCATTTGCCACCCGGTTTCAAGACCCCCAAGCTTGACAAGTATGACGGGCATGGTGATCCCATCGCCCATTTGAAGAGGTATTGTAACCAATTAAGGGGAGCAGGAGGCAAAGAAGAATTACTCATGGCTTATTTTGGGGAAAGTTTGACTGGAATTGCTTCAGAATGGTTCATAGATCAAGACATCTCTCACTGGCATGTGTGGAACGACATGGCTCAAGATTTTGTCCAACAGTTTCAGTACAATATTGATATAGTGCCAGACCACTCCCCTCTCGTCAACATAAAGAAGAAACCAACAGAAAGCTTCACAGAATATGCAATCAAGTGGAGAGAGCAGGCTGCTAGGGTCAAACCACCAATGAAAGAGGCAGAAATGATTGACTATTTTCTCCAAGCTCAGGATCCTGATTACCTCCATTACATGTTGGCCGCCATTGGCAAACCTTTCGCTGAGGCGATTAAGATCGTGGAAATAGTTGAGAATAGCATGAAATCAGGCAAAATTGCGAGTCTACCACGCAAGCAATTCAAAGCGGGTCAGGCAGTTTCAGAAATCGGAAAAAGAAAGAGGAAGGATCCATGATGGTATCTGGGTTCGGAGGAGTTCAAAGAGAGGTAGTTCCTTCTTATATGCAGTTCCAACAAGGACAATCCAATCCTCCTCAACATTACTATCAACCTCAGGGTCCCCGATACTCAGTTCCTTCACAACAATACACAGTGTTTAATGCTCAGGCTTATGCTAGGCCTCCCAATCACCAGCAATGGCGGGCACCGATCCCACAAGGCTCCCGTCAACTTCGCCCAAATTTTCAGGCATCATATAATCCTCGTCCCCGACAAGGATATGTGAGAGAGGAGGAGCCAAAGAAAGAGTTCACCCCAATTGGAGAATCGTATACGAGCCTATTTCGAAAGTTGATGCAGTTGAAGCTGATTGAACCTGTCATGCCGCGTTATGTGAATCCAAATTCAAAAGGTTTTGACTCAAATGCAAGATGTGAGTATCACTCTAACACCCAGGGTCATAGTACCGAAAATTGTTGGACATTAAAGAAAGTCGTTGAAAATTTGATTGAAGCAAAGGCAATTGTGGTAACAAACAATGAGGATACTCCTAATATCACAAACAATCCACTCCCAACTCATGATAATACACATTTTATTGGGATGATTTGTGATGATCGGGATTATAAGCAGTCTGGAAAGACAGAGATGGTTGTTGGAACCATAGGGCAAGAACCAAAAGTGATAGTAAGCCCGCCGCATTTGGCACCATTGATTGTGAAAGGTGCGAGTTCAAAGTTGAACTTGGCAGGTTCCGGAAAAACGATTCTCTATGTCCCTAGAAGCACAAAAAAAGTTGAGGTTCAATTGGGTGGGACAAAACTTTACATCCCTGGGGGTATTCAAAAGATTGTTCCAAATAATGGTTTGAGAAATATAACAGAGTCAGTTGTGATCCGACCTGCTGGATAACTCCCAGTGACAAACACAAAAGCTATTTCTTGGAATTATAACAAGACTATTATGACATACAAAGGAAAAGAGATAGTTGAAGAAGTAGATGAAATAAGGGGCTTGACCCGCTCTGGAAGATGCTATTCGCCAAAGGGATTGAGAAAAGCTAAGAAAGCCAGGGAAAGTCACTTCCCAGTGAAGNGAATTAACTAGAAAAAATGGCTGAAAGATTCTTTGAAGTGAATAAGATTTCTTTTAGCGATGATGATTTGCCTGAGGAAGGGGATGGGCACAATAAAGCTTTGCATCTTATGGTCAAATGTGAGGGGCATTATGTAAAAGGAGTCATGATTGAAAGAGGCTCAAGTGTAGATGTATGCCCTCTTTCTACTCTACAACAGCTGAACATTGACACTAACAGAATTCGAACTAGTAGTGTCAGCATTAGCGCTTTTGATGGTTCAAGAAGAGACACTATTGGGGAGATCGAACTCACCATGACAATTGGCCCTATTGATTTTAACATTGTATTTCAAGTGTTAGATATGAAAACTTCCTATAATTTTCTTCTGGGAAGGCCGTGGATCCATATGGCCAAAGCTGTACCATCCACCCTACATCAAATGGTCAAGTTCGAGTATGACAAGCAAGAAATTATTGTTCATGGGGAGGACGATTCATCCGTCTATAATGACCCGTCCATTCCATGTATCGAGACCAAGGAAGGATGTGAATCCCTCATATTTCAAGCATTTGAGGTGATTGAGGTGGACCGAGTGGAAGAAGGAAAACCAATTCAGCATCCCCGTCTGTCAGCCACATCTATGATGGTAGCTTCGCTGATGTTAAGGAACGATTATGAACCAGGAAAAGGATTAGGACCCTTTATGCAGGGAATTGTGAACCCTATTGCTCCATTTTTGAATAAAGATACCTTTGGTTTGGGTTTTAAACCAACGTCGGCTGACATAGACAGAGCCAAGGCCTGCAAAAAGAATGGTTGTAATTTGTCCAAACCAATCCCTCACATTGCCTACTCTTTTGTCAAGCCGCAATTTGAAGAAGCCCAAAATCCTTCTACTCAGGATGACATTGATGAAGTTTGCCAGGGTCTCAAGGAGATGTTCTATGAGATCAATATGGTTCAAGTTGGTGAGGGCCCTAGCCGTGCAAGTGTTCAGCTGATTGGTCCAGATACCTCGCTCAACAACTGGGAAGCAACTCCTCTTCCCATCAGGAAGGAGTCGTGGTAGTCTGTTTTGTTGCTTTTTCTGTATTTGGATTATTTTAAGGGTTGTAATCCAGATATTTTAGTTTAATTGCTTTGCTTTGATGTTAATCCTTCTATCCTTTCAAATTCTATGAAATGAAGTTCCAGTTTCATAGTAAAATTATGTCTTTTCATTTCCCTATTTTTTGTTAATTTCTTATCATTTTCAGTTTTGTTAATGCTGGCTTTAAAAACATGACATGCATGTGGAGTTCATGCCCAGGTCTTAAAAGCTGTTTAATCTCGAAATAATGAATCAAGAAGTTGAGTATGATGAAGATGAGGTTTTAAAGAAAATAATAAGGGAATTGGATCAATTTGAGAATAAGCCTAAGCCTAACTTAAATGAAACTGACGCAATTAACCCGGGAAGTCCTGAAGAAACTAGATAAACAAAAATAAGCCTTCATACTGAACAAAGGACGAGAGATACCATAATTCAAGTTTTGTTCGAGTATATAGATGTATTTGCTTGGTCGTATGATGACATGCCGGGTTTGAGTGCCGATTTAGTGGTTAATAAGCTTCCAACATATCTTAATTTTCCACCAATCCAGCAAAAACAAAGGAAGTTTAAGACAAACATGAGTGATAAGATTAAAGAAGAAATCATGAAGCAACTAAATGCAAATGTGACTATAGGGATTTAAACAAAACAAGCCCAAAAGACAACTTTCCCTTACCTAACATTCATATCCTTGTTGACAATTGCGCTAAGCATGAGATCCAATCTTTTGTGGATTGTTATGCCGGATATCACCAAATTCTGATGGATGAAGAAGATGCAGAAAAGACCGCCTTCACCACTCCATGGGGAACATAATGTTATAGAGTCATGCCATTTGGTTTGAAGAATGCAGAGACAACTTACATGAGGGCCATGACTACCATATTCCATGACATGATGCACAAAGAGATTGAAGTGTACGTTGATGATGTGATCACTAAGTTCAGAACACAAGATGACCACATGCAAGACTTGAAAAAGTTCTTTGAAAGGCTACGGAGGTACAATCTCAAACTCAATCCGGCCAAATGTGCATTTGGAGTTCCTTTTGGGAAGCTTTTTTTATAGTTAGTCGGAGAGGCATTGAGTTAGATCCCTCAAAGATAAAGACCATTCGAGAGCTTCCTGCCCCAAAGAATAAAAAAGAAGTCATGAGTTTACTCGGGAGGTTGAACTACATCAGCAGGTTCATTGCGCAGCTTACAACCACATGTGAGCCTATTTTCAAGTTGTTGAAAAAGAACGCCGCTATCAAGTGGACAGATGAGTGCCAAGAAGCTTTTGATAAGATCAAAGAATATTTGTCAAATCCCCTTATTTTGGTCCCGCCGGAACCTGGTAGGCCTCTGTTTTTATATCTGTCAGTAATGGATAGTTCTTTTGGTTGTGTTCTGGGTCAACATGATGNATTCGAGAGCTTCCTTCCCCAAAGAATAAAAAAGAAGTCATGAGTTTACTCGGGAGGTTGAACTACATCAGCAGGTTCATTGCGCAGCTTACAACCACATGTGAGCCTATTTTCAAGTTGTTGAAAAAGAACGCCGCTATCAAGTGGACAGATGAGTGCCAAGAAGCTTTTGATAAGATCAAAGAATATTTGTCAAATCCCCCTGTTTTGGTCCCGCCGGAACTTGGTAGGCCTCTGTTTTTATATCTGTCAGTAATGGATAGTTCTTTTGGTTGTGTTCTGGGTCAACATGATGCCACGGGCAAAAAGGAACAAGCAATCTATTATTTGAGCAAAAAGTTCACCCCTTTATGAGGCCAAATACACTCTTTTGGAAAAGACATGTTGCGCCTTAACTTGGGTCTCCCAGAATCTTAGGCATTATCTTTTGGCCTATACAACTTACCTCATATCCCGAATAGATCCCTTGAAGTACATCTTTCAGAAGCCGATGCCAACAGGCAGATTGGAAAAGTGGCAAATCTTACTCACAGAGTTTGATATTGTTTATGTCACTCGTACGGCCATGAAGGCACAAACGTTGGCTGATCATTTGGTAGAAAACCCGGTTGATGATGATTATGGATCATTGAACACGTATTTCCCAGATGAAGAGGTTAATTTAATTAAAGAAGTAGTCCAAGATGAAAGTCAAACATGGAAACTATACTTTGATGGGGCTGTCAATATCAAAGGCGTAGGGATTGGAGCAATTCTTATATCACCTACTNGGGCAACATTACCCTGCCACGGCGCGACTTCGTTTCTTCTGTACAAACAACACGGCAGAATATGAAGCTTGCATCATGGGTCTGAACATGGCAATAAATCTAAATGTGCATGAACTGTTGGTGATGGGAGATTCAGATTTGCTTATTCGGCAGGCTCAAGGTGATTGGGAGACTCGAGATATGAAGCTCATTCCATATAGACAATGTGTGGAAGGTCTTAGCAAAAGGTTCGAGTCGATTGAGTTCAGGTACATTCCCAGGTGTCACAATGAATTAGCGGATGCCTTGGCCACCC
>ML434571.1:0-29676 GCA_005239525.1 Nicotiana knightiana | reverse complement strand
ATATATAAAAGAAAAAAGAAACAGAAGAAGGGAAGGGGTTGGGGGTGGGGGATACCCGTTTGAGGGGTTTGGATGCACTACAGGAAAATTGGCCTACGGTAACGGTTGGAAAATCGTTCTCATAGACTGTTTAACCATTTTCATATAGATATGGGAACGGTTTACAGACTGTTCCATCAGCTCGCGTGGCAATAGTTCTATGGGAACGGTTCTTGCAATGGTTTGCATCTCCGTGGTTATAGATGCATCTATCGCAATGGTTTTCCCTTACTCTGTTAGAACAATTATATTTTCCAATTGGAACGGTTTAAAATCGTTACTATAGTATGTATGGAACATTTCTTAATCGTTACCATATTATCTAATGCAACACTTTTGTAAGCTATTGTTACGGTTATTTATGGATATAACAACGGTTCCTTTACCCTATTGCAACGGTTTTGTCTTTGTCTGGGAACAACTTATAGGTCATTATGGAACGGTTTATGTGACCTATCACTACGGTTTGCATTGTATCATGGAATGCCATTTTGTGTCCTACTGCAACGGTTCTAGTAGGCTGTTNCATCTATCGCAACGGTTTTCCCTTACTCTGTTAGAACAGTTATATTTTCCAATTGGAACGATTTAATACCGTTACTATAGTATGTATGGAATGGTTCTTAATCGTTACCATATTATTTAATGCAACACTTTTGTAAGCTATTGTTACGGTTATTTATGGATATAACAACGGTTCCTGTACCCTATTGCAGCGGTTTTGTTTTTGTCTGGGAACAATTTATAGGTCATTATGGAACGGTTTATGTGACCTATCGCAACGGTTTGCATTGTATCATGGAACGCCATTTTATGTCTTACTGCAACAGTTCTGGTAGGCTATTGTAACAGTTCAGTTGAAACAAAAATATAGCCCCTATTATAAATAAATATTTATATATATAAAATAAATTATAATAACACTAAAATATAAATAAATCATAAAATGAAACTTTTAATAATATAAATTGTCCATCAAGCAAATNTTTCTTAATTTACTCCACCTACAAAAGAGGATAAATAAAGTCATTACTCTTCAAGAGGATAAACTAAGCCATAGCTTGAAAGCAAAACAAGTACAGAGCTGAAGTTGTTGTCTTGTAACTAGGGAACTTCAGCATACGAGGCTGAAGTTCTCCAGTTATAAAAACAAAAACTTTAGCATACGGGGCTGAAGTTCCCCCCAGTGTAACTGGGGGACTTCAGCCCTAGAGCTGAAGTTTTGTCTTTGTAACTGGGGAACTTCAGCATATGGGGCTGAAGTTCCCCAGTTATAAAGACAAAAACTTGTAACTAGGGAACATCAACATACGAGGCTGAAGTTCTCTAGTTATAAAAAAAAAAACTTCAGCATACGGGGCTGAAGTTCCCCCCAGTTACACTGGGAAACTTTAGCCCTAGAGCTGAAGTTTTGTTTTTGTAACTGGGGAACTTCAGCATACGGGGCAGAAGTTCCCCAGTTATAAAGACAAAAACTTGTAACTAGGGAACTTCAGCATACGAGGCTGAAGTTCTCAAGTTATAAAGACAAAAACTTGTAACTAGGGCACTTCAACATACGAGGCTGAAGTTCTCCAGTTATAAAGACAAAAACTTCAGCATACGGGGCTGAAGTTCCCCCCAGTGTACTTCAGCTCTAGAGCTGAAGTTTTGTCTTTGTAACTGGGGAAGTTCAGCATATGGGGCTGAAGTTTCCTAGTTATAAAGACAAAACTTCAGCATAATGGGCTGAAGTTCCCCAGTTTACAAAGACAAAACTTCCGCGCTAGAGCTGAAGTTCTCTAGAGCTGAAGTTTTGTCTTTGTAATTGTCTTTATAACTTGGGAACTTCAGCTCTAAAGAAATATGTAAGTAAGAAACATGACATTATCCATCTCATAGATTCTAGTTGTTAATACTCTATGCTTGAGTCAAACAGAATTTGCATACAGAAAATAGGTCCATTTGCAACAAATTCGAGTATAACTGAATGAACAGATGAGAGCCATTAAAACCTTAATGTCAAATCCTAGAAGACAATTGGATACTCAACAACATATCTGATAAAAGATTCACAAGAAATGTGCCTCCTAAACTTCCTAGAGCAACATATCAGCTAAAGTAAATAATAGAAATACAATACAGAACAACAAAGAGACACTCAACAACTAGCACCTTTCTGCGGTTTGTGGCACCAAATTGCCTACAAAGTGCTGAACAAGGCCATACATTTTGCAACTTAATGGCAAAAACCAACATGCCAACAAGGCAGTCAACAAGGCCATAAAGAGAAGAACAAAAAATAAACTTAATGGCAACAACCAACAAGCTAATAAGGCAGTCAGCAACACAAAATATATCACTATCAAGTGCCAAATACCACAAGGCACAATCCATACATTTTGCAACTATTCCAAATGTTAGGTATTCTCTTTTCATTTCTTTCATTTGCGTGACTAAGTGCCATTGGCAAAGTAAAAAAAAAACTATTTAGACTTTGCGAGAGAGAGAAGTGGTAGAAGAAGAAGTACAAGGAAAGAGGAGAAGAAGAAATAGAAGAAGATGTGTAATATTTAGTAAGTACTGACCTTGATTGTTACTACCTATAGATGGTCGATTGTTTAGTTGAACAGCAACTTGTTGTGCAGAGATGCTGAAGTTGTGGGACGACGTTCATTGCAATATGTTGTTCCATAGCATCCTTTTGTTCGTTCAACTTTTCCAACATTCGTTGTTGCATCCTCTCTTCCATTTCCTCCATTTTTTGTTGCATGCTCTCATCAGCAGCATTAGAAAAAGATCCAAGATTCCCTATTTTTCCTTTTAAGACAGTCTTGGTAACCCCTCATTCATACAATATTCCTATACAACATCCAAAACAATTTGGACAAAACAAGGCTGTTATAAAGAGATTTGACCATAATATTATTCACTTTAGCTTGAACTTCGGCATCTCACTATTAATATCTCCTCACCTTAATAGTAGTTTCTTTTTCTTTTCAACTTTCAGTATGAAACTTTAATTTGCTCATACATCAGGTAGAATTGTCAAAATGTGTATCTCATCTAAAAGCTTAAGTTATTAGAGAGTTACACACTTTTATTTACTTAATTATGTATTTAACACGCCCCCTCACCTTCTGGCTTGATTTTTTGTTATGAGCCAATAAATTGAAAAATCCCCGAGCACAAGCATAAAACATGCAGAATAGATTCGAACAAGCTTGTTTCATATGGATTAAGATTGGAAGCATCCATTAGTAAAACTTGGAGCTAAGCGATTAGATTAAGCAGTTAAGCATAGCAAGAGAATGGACGAGACCTGTGATGAGAAATGTTGCTGCACAACACTAAGCAGTTGTTCCTTTGTCGAGACCTACGATGAGAAGTGCCTGCACATATGCAAAACCTGTTACTAACTTGAACTGACATGTTTCGTTGATCACTTAAATGATCCGTGCTGGTGGAAACTTACAAGGTTGAAGTTTTGCCAGTATCTCCAAAGTAAACCAGTTCCTAATTTTGCCAAGTTCAATCTCTGATAGTCCAAATGAAACCAATTAATTTAAAAAGTATGACACTAATCCTCAATTTCATCTATTAGTCTTTCAAATCATAAAATGGAGACATCCCTATTCTTTCTAGTACTTCACTCAGTAACACTAGAGAGGAAAATAGGCAAAAATCCATAGAACAGCAGCCATTTGAAAAGGTAATAAAAACAAATCAGAGGAAAAAGAAAATAAATTACGAAGAAACAACCATTTGATCTTTTGTACATAACAAGTATTCACTTCCATAACTTTTAATTTTTTGCTCAACTAATCTATTTTCTTAATCTAGCTTTAAATCAACCCTGATTATAAGCTTTCAATTTCACTTTCAACAAGTAAAACTATTCATAAACCTGGTAAGCGAAAAAAAAGTACTGTGCCCATGCTCAAATATTAATTAATTCAATATTGGAATATGTAGACTTTACTAACTGAGAAATGGTCCTCTTCAAGATTTCATATACTGTACATGTAAATATATCAGTTTTTCTTTAAATTTAAGTGTAACTCATTAGCTTTAGTACTGATTCACTCTATGGGTTCACATGATTCGAACTTCTAACCTACTGATTGTACATAGAGACGTCTCGTCAACTAATTAAGCCGACCTCTCTCATCAATCGCGCGTATAATTTTACTTAAACTAGAGATTATAGTAATGTTGATATGAAGTAAAACTTAGTGCTAAAATTAATACTTAAAAAGTTAAATTAGTGATTCAATTGTTTCCATGTTTAAAGGAATTTTTCCGAGCAGTAGCAAGAATATTCTTGTCTGCTACAATAAAATAAGCCATTCCAGCACTTAATCCTTAGACAAACACTCAACTGGTGGAAATCTTAGCAATACCACTACTTTGGCTACAAAATTTTAAACAAAAATCAGAAATTTAAAGCCTTCAACCCAGAAATTTAAACAAAAACAAATTAAAAAAAACAACCAAAAAATTTAACAAAAACTCAAGTTGAGCTGCTAAAACCCACCTAGAAAGTTAAAGAAAAACAAATTAAAAAAGCTGCTATGAATATATTTACCGATTCAGATGTGGAGAAACTCTATTGTGGAGAAACTCTAAAGGATTAGCACGTCGCCTCCGGTGCTACCGATTATGGAGGAGTTGTTGAGCCTGGAGGTGATTTTCGATTGTCGGAACAGAGTATATTTTCGATTATGGACGGGCCTAGAGGAGACTGTCGATTTTTCGGAACCTGGTAATTTTCGATGCTTTTTCGGAGCCCGGAAACTCGATCGATATCCTCAAAATTTCAGATGAAAGTATGGAGGAGGAACCTGGTAATTGATGATGAAACTAATCGGAGGAACCTCGTAATTTCCGATGTGAAAAAATTAGGGGATTTTTTCGGATGGAGTTTGTATATTTTAGGGGTTTAGATATATGTTATATATATTTGATTAAAAGTAGATATAAAACTAAAAATAAATAAATAAGATTGTGGGCCCCACTTTATTTTAGCGGGTGCTAAAATCTTGGGTGAAATATAAGGAGGGAACTAAAATGACCGTAACAATACATCCAACTATTACCATAGATATACCTATTGGTACGGTTATATAAACTGTTGCCATATATGTATCTATAGGAACGGTTATTTAGACTATTGCAATGGTTCAAGTGCTAAGTGTCCTGGTAGTCTCAAAAATTATTTGTAACGGTTATAACCGTAACAATAGAACGCCTATTGGAACGATTATGGAACCGTAGCAATAAAAAGTGTTGCCATAGATCTAATTTCTAGTAGTGATGAACTCTGGTGACTTGCCGGAGTTTGGTCGGACTCTGGCGACCTCCAAAAGTGACCTTTACTCACATGAATCGATGGCTCTTGTCAAGAGCAATCGACTCATGTGAGTTTGAGTCACAGAGCGGCTTGGAATCATCTTCAACAAGATTTAGGTTTTCTTCAGTTTCTAGATCCGAAACTACTCACAACCGAGTGATTTTTTGGGGAAACTAATGGTGGGACGGGGTTAAGGGGGAGGTGAGGAGCGTCTGGTGAGAAGTTGGGGTGTTTTGTTGAGGTCCGCCGCCAGTAGGCTATTTGCAGCCGGCGGAAGCGGTGAGGGTTTGAGGGCGGCTAGGGTTTGGTTAGACAGAAGAGAGAGAGACGGAGGGGGTGAGGGTTAGACTTAGGATGAAATGAGGGTAGCGGAGGGAGGGGGGGCGTTTGGACATATATATAGTTTAAGGTTGTTGGGTTCCTAGTCGTTGGATCAAAATAGATCAACGACTGGGATTTCTTCCTTAATTGAAACGGGATCGTTTTGGGGGGTAACAGGGTTGGACGGGTACTGGGATTGGGCCTGGGTGTAGAGAAGGGTTTCTTGGGCCTGGACAAGTTAGCCGAGGTCCGATTTTAAGCTTTTTAATTACTAACATAATTAATTTATTAAATTCAAACCTAGTTAAATCTAAAGAAATGCAATAATTGATTCTAAACCTTATTTATCTAATTATAAATTAATTAGGAATAGAGAGCAATTAATTTAATGCTCCTAATCAAAACTATGAATTATTGGATAAAATGATTAACTTGGTAATTAGTTGTTAAACTTATATTACATCAAATAACCACTATCCGTCTATTATTTAATTTAAATTAATCACAAATAATAAGTTCATAATTCTTTAATAATGGCGGTGCAATTTTAATAATTTTAACAGATGAATTATGAATATGCAAATGCAAACAACTCAACAATCAATCACTAAAAATTCAACAAAAAATCCATAAAATTAATTTACTTATCTAATTTTGTAGGAGTATTTAGTAGGTGAAAAATTACATGCTCACAACTGCCCCTCTTTGCTCGGAAACACGAAGAGTTTACGGGCAGAGACAAAGTGAGCAGTTATGAACAACTTTTACCTGTTCAAATACTCCATGTGAAGCGTTTTGGAAAAGTTTTACCGAACCCTGCTTTAGAGGATCCCTACATATCCTTGGCTATAAAGGAATCAGGTCAGTGTAGTTCTGGAAATTTTGGTAGCTGGGACTACCGAGTAACTGTGGTTTCACTGCGGTTGTTGCTGTCACTGCTGCTGATCTCCTTATTACACCAAAGTAACAAAATGAGAGACTAACTAAACCTATCAACTGCTAGTTACAAGATTCCTATCTAAGATCTGGTCTTGAGTCCTGATCATCTGCTGACTCTGACCTAGATCTTGACGCTTGTTAGCCGCAGGTGCTAGTTTCGTCTTATCATTCCTCGGATCAGGGCAGGATATACTGGACGTATGACGTCAATCTCGTCCTGAATAGTCCATACCTTCCCCGTTTATGCACTGTTGGATTCAATCTTCTTCAGCTTTTCGGATCAAGAATGGACATGCATACCTTGTGACTTCAATCTGTCTTGAGCAGTCCACCTCTTTTTCCGCTTCTGTACTTTGGGGTTCCACTCTTTTCTTTTCTTCTTTTCTTTTATTCTGAATTGAAATGTCTTCTTTTGGTCGTCTCAAATCCATTTTCCTAAATTGTAATCTGCGCAAAATAAAAAAAAAACAAACGAACGAAATTTTCTGCCCCAGTTTTCACCAGTAAAATTTCGCGAGTTATTGTAATAAAATCTATGCTACTTTATTATTGAAAAAAATGAAAAGCCGATGATGGTGCCCCGGAGTTATTGTAGACTAGGGAGTAGATACCCTATATCTCAAAGCAAAATCAACTAGGAGTTGGAGACTCTAGGCTACCAAATAAAATTAACTAGGTATTGTATACCCTATGGTAGAAAAAGAAATCAATTAGGGAATGTATACCCTTAATTGTAAAATAAAAACATCAATTAGAGAATGTATACCCTTAACTGGAAAATAAGAACATCAATTAGGGAGTGTATACCCTTAATTAGCATCGACTACAGAGCGTGTGCACCTATGTCGGGAAAAGAAAATCAATTAGGGAGTGTATACCTTTAATTAGAAAAGAAAGCATCAATTAGGGAGTGTATACCCTTAATTGGAAAAGTAAAACATCAGTTAGGGAATGTATACCCTTAACTAGAAAAGCAGGACATCAACTAGGGAGTGTATACCCTTAATTGGAAAAGTAAAACATCAATTAGGGAGTGTATACCCTTAATTTGGAAAAGAAAAGCATCAATTAGGGAGTGTATACCCTTAATTGGAAAATTAAAATATCAATTAGGGAGAGTATACCCTTAATTAGAAAAGTAAAACATCAATTAGGGAGTGTATACCCTTAATTGGAAAAGTAAAACATCAATTAGGGAGTGTATACCCTTAATTGGCATCGACTAGGGAGAGTGTGCACCCATGTCGGGAAAAGAAAATCAATTAGGAAATGTATACCTTTAATTGGAAAAGAAAAGCATCAATTAGGAAGTGTATACCCTTAATTAGAAAAATAAAAGCATCAAATTAGGGAGTGTATACCCTTAATTAGAAAAATAAAAGCATCAAATTAGGGAGTGTATACCCTTAATTGAAAAGGCAAGACATCAATTAGGGAGTGTATGCCCTTAATTGGAAAAGAAAAATATCAATTAAGGAGTGTATACCCTTAATTGGAAAAGAGAAGCATCAATTAGGGAGTGTATACCCTTAATTGGAAAGGCAAGACATCAATTAGGGAGTGTATACCCTTAATTGGAAAAGAAAAGCATCAATTAGGGAGTGTATACCCTTAATTGGAAAAGTAAAACATCAATTAGGGAGTGTATACCCTTAACTGGAATCGATTAGGGGAGCGTGTGCATCCATCGGGAAAAGAAAATCAATTAGCGAGTGTATACCCTTAATTGGAAAAAGAAAGTATCAATTAGGGAGTGTATACCCTTAATTGGCATCGACTAGGGAGTGTATACCCTTTGTCGGAAAAGGTGGAGCCAGGGTCTGAAGACCCTATATCACTTCAGGTTAGAGCTATTTTTAACACCTCTTCTTTAATAAATGTGGGAAATTTGTTAGTTTGAATGAGTTGCTGCTGCAGAGATGCTTTTAGCTCTTGCGCCTTTTCTCTTGGTTGCACCTGTTTTTTGCACGGTTGCTTTTGAGCTGCACCTGTTTCTTATTTTTCCAACAAAGAATAATTTGTTAGTTTGAAACGGTGGCTGGTTTTGCAGCCTTAATTGTTTCAATCTACTTAATCTCAGCCTCCTTGACAAAGATCTCAACTGTTTACTTATTTGCTGGCTGGGGATTGGGTTTCATCTCTAATCCCGGGGACCTTGACTTTTCCAGATTTTACCATGGCGATCGGTCACGTGGGAACCAACATTTTATTTTGACTTTTTAGGCCTTTCACTTGCTTTTTCTTTTGGATTTCCAGAGTATTGGGGGGAAGTTTTGGCCCCTCATATTCTGCTACAACGATTAGTCGTGTGGGACTTAACCTTTCCAACTTTATTTTTCCTTCATCAGCCTTTTGTTCCTGATTTTTCCTTCCATTTGACTTTAAAGCATTTGGAGCATTTTGGCTTTTCAAACTTTACCGAGAGGGTTAGCCGCGTGGGACCCAACCTTTCACTTCAATTACTTTTGCAGGCATTTTGATTTGGTTTTCTTCTTTCAGGAGTCTTGCGTTTAAAGCATCGGCCGTTGCGGCCAGTCGAGATTGAC
This sequence comes from Nicotiana knightiana, assembly GCA_005239525.1. NCBI lineage: Eukaryota > Viridiplantae > Streptophyta > Magnoliopsida > Solanales > Solanaceae > Nicotiana > Nicotiana knightiana. The sequence continues at coordinate 20,499 of ML434571.1, read as the reverse complement.
TCGATGCCCTCTTGATAAGGCTCGACGCCCTTTGCATGTTGGCTCGTGTCAAACGAGAACCTTGTAAATCAGTTTTGCCATCCTTTCTTTTCCTTGTTCAGAAACAGAGTCATACCAAAGGGGATTGGAAGAAAAATAACGCAGAACAGAGACAAGGAATTTTGACAAGAAATATCCCTTTCGGGGGAAAGAAGAAGGACTTATCTGAAGTGTATGCGGCCTTACAACTTTGGAACTTTTCAGACGAATCATTGCCGAATCTTAACACTTGCCCCAGTTTAAACTCTTGGGGAAATGTGAATTTTTATTTTGGTGTGACTGAACCCCGGGGAGAGGCTGCCTACGTATCCTTTCGGAATCATGTCGAACGTAGTTCAGGGAAACATTTTGTTTTTGTTTTGATTTTCTATTTTTCTTTTGTTCTTTCTTTTTTTTTCATTTTTTTGTTTTAATAACACTTTCGGGTTCCAAAGAGGGTAATCAAAGAAGGGTAACCGGCTCAAAGGGTTTGCAAAAAAAGGTTAATGGTGTTTGGGTAGCGAGAATTAAAGCCTTTGTCACCTTAGTCGGAGAACATTTAATATTACATGGAGGATCAAACGTAGTACCTTTTGACTGCATCTGCATTGATAGCCGTTTGGGGGTCATTTCCTTCGATTTCCCTTAGGTATAACGCTCCTTTTGGTAGAGATTTCCTTATGATGTACGGAACTTTCCAATTCGGGGCGAATTTTCCTTTAACCTTTTCGTGGTGCGGGAGGATACATCTTAAGACAAGTTGCCCCACTTCGAAGTTCCTAGGTCGCACTTTCTTGTTGTAATCGCGGGCCATTCTTTGTTGGTACAACTGCCCGTGGCACACTGCGTACATCCTTTTCTCATCAATCAGAGTTAATTGTTCCAGCCGGGTTTTGACCCATTCATCATCCTCAATTTCTGCTTCGACAATAATTCGAAGGGCTGGAATGTTAACTTCTTCGGGTGTTACGGCTTCAGTTCCATAAACCAATAGGTAATGAGTAGCCCCAACCTATGTGTGTACAGTCGTGCAATATCCCAACAATGCAAAAGGCAGCTTCTCGTGCCATTGCCTGGATGTTTGAATCATTTTCCTGAGAATTTTCTTGATGTTTTTGTTTGCTGCTTCAACTGCACCATTGGCTTTGGGCCGGTAAGGGGTGGAGTTGTGGTGTGTGATTTGAAACTATTCACACACCTCCCTCATCAAGTTACTGTTTAGATTCGCAGCATTATTGGTAATGATAGTTTTTGGGATACCAAAACGATAGATGATAACAGAATGCACGAAATCCACCATCGCTTTCTTAGTGATAGCTTTGAACGTGACTGCCTCGACCCATTTTGTGAAATAGTTGTAGCAACCAAGATGAATCTATGCCCGTTTGATGCCCTTGGATCGATTGAACCAATGACATCCATTCCCCAGGCAACAAACGGCCAGGGTGCTGACATAGGATGCAGTTCTGATGGTGGTGCATGGATTAAGTCGCCATGTATTTGACACTTATGGCACTTCCGAACAAAACCAAAACAATCTTTCTCCATGATCATCCAATAATATTCAGCTCGCAAGATTTTCTTTGCGAGGACGTTCCCATTCGTGTGGGGACCGTATACTCCTAAATGAACCTCACTCATAATCCTTTCGGCTTCTTTGGCGTCTACACATCTTAATAGATTTAGATTGGGAGTCCTTTTATATAGTACTTCCCCCCTTAGGAAGAAACTGCTTGCGAGCTTTCGGATGGTTCTCTTTTGGTCTCTGTTGGCCTGCTCTGGATATTCTCTTGTCTTCAAGAATCATTTAATATCATGATACCATGGTTGGACGTCGGGTGCTACTTCGATCGTGTTGCAATAACCATGTTTTTCCTTGATTTAAATTTCCAACGGGTCTATGTGAACATTACCCGGATATGGCAGCATTGCAGCTAGAGTGGACAGTGCATCGGCTAACTCGTTGCGGCACCGAGGAATATATCTGAACTCGACAGCTTTGAATCGCTTGTAAGATCCTCCACATGCTGCCTGTAGGGAAGGATCTTAACATCTCGAGTTTCCCACTCTCCCTGAGCCGGCTTGATGATCAAATCGGAGTCTCCCATGATTAATAACTCTTCTACATCCATGTCAATAGCCATGTTCATGCCCATTATACAAGCTTCATTTTCAGCAGTATTGTTTGTATAGAAGAAACATAGGCGGGTTGTGGCAGGATAGTGTTGTCCTATGGGCGAAATCAAGATTGCCCGTATCCCAATACCTTTTGCATTGGTTTCTCCGTCGAAGAACATTTTCCAGCTGTCAGTGCCTTCTGAGATTACTTCGACGAAATTGACTTCCTTATCCGAAAAATAAGTGCTCAAAGGTTGGTATTCATCATCAACCGGATTCTCAGCTAGATGATCGGCCAATGCTTGAGCTTTCATGGTTGTGCGGGTGACAAAGACAATGTCGAATTCTGTGAGCAAGATTTGCCATTTTGCTAATCTCTCGGTGGGCATTGGCTTTTGGAATATGTACTTCAAAGGATCCAACCTAGTGATGTGGTAGGTGGTATACGCTAACAAATAATGTCGGAGCTTCTGAGCTACCCAGGTTAGAGCACAACAAGTTCTTTCCAACATAGTATACTTGGCTTCGTAGCTTGTGAACTTCTTGCTCAAGTAATATATGGCCTGCTCTTTCTTCCCGGTTGCGTCATGTTGCCCGAGAACACACCCAAAGAAATTTTCCAACACTGTCAAGTATAAGAACAAAGGTCTCCCTGGTTTTGGTGGGACTAGCAATGACGGATTCGACAGTTATTCTTTGATCTTGTCGAAAGCGTTCTGGCATTCGTCTGTCCATTTGATGGCTGCATCTTTCTTCAACAGCTTGAATATAGGCTCACATGTGGATGTCAACTGAGCGATGAACCTGCTAATGTAACTCAACCTACACAATAGACTCATGACTTCCTCCTTGGTTCTTGGAGGCGAGAGATCCCCGTCGACTGGCTATAAACCCCAGTAATATTTCGGATGGAACTCCGAAGGCACATTTGGCTGGGTTTAGTTTCAGATCATGTTTACGCAGGCATTTGAAGAATTTCTTCAAATGCTGCACATGGTCATCTTGCGTCCTGGATTTAATTATCACATCATCCACGTACACCTCAATTTCCTGATGCATCATGTCGTGGAACATGGAGGTCATGGCCCTCATATAAGTTGCCCCAACGTTCTTCAAACCAAATGGCATGAGCCGGTAACACTAGGTTCCCCAGGGTGTAGTGAAAGCTGTTTTTTCTACATACTTTTCATCCATCAACACTTGGTGATATCCGGCATAGCAATTGACAAAAGACTATACCTCATGTTTGGCACAATTGTCAACTAGGATATGTATGTTTGGCAGTGGAAAATTATCATTGGGACATTCTTTATTCAGATCTCAGTAGTCGACACATACTCGGACCTTTCCGTCCTTCTTAGGTACCAGAAACACATTGGCCAGCCAGGTGGTGTATTGGACCACTCGGATTACTCCAGCTTTTAGTTGTTCAGCGACCTCTTCTTTGATCTTGTCACTCATGTCTGTTTTCAATTTCCTCTGCTTTTGTTGGACAGGTGGATGACCGAGGTAGGTCGGCAATTTGTGTACCACCAAATCCACACTTAGCCCGGGCATGTCGTCATAGGACCAAGCAAACACGTCTTTCATCCGTGTGAACGCTTATCATGTTTTCTTGAATCTCCTCTGCATTACCCAAGTTAACAGGTTCTGTTTCGTTTAAGGATGGCTTAGGCTTATTCTCGAATTGTTTCAATTCTCAATTTATTTCACTAAAAGCCTCTTCTTCATCATATTTTGGTTCTTGATTCATTATTTCGAGGTTAGACAGTGTATTATGATCAGAGCATGAAGTGTGCAAGCATGTCATGTTTTTTAAATCCGCATTATTAGGACTGAAAAAATAAGAAAAATAAACAAGAATCTGAAAGAATAATAGACGATGAAATTTTGATTTCATTTCATTGAATTTGAACATAGGGGTTTACATCGGAATTCAAAAGGCAAGAAATTAAAAACACTTGAGGTACACCCTGAAATAACTCATAGTGCAGAAGAGATGGCAAAAGCTGAACTACCGGGACTCCCGCCTGACGGGGAATGGAGTGGCATTCCAGTTTTGCAACTTGGTGTCAGGCCCCATATACTGCACTTCAGTAGTGCTGGAGCCTTCTCCTGGTTGGACCATATGAGCCTCATACAACATCTGTCTCATTGCTCCGCAGATTTCTTCGATTTCTTCGGCCGTGAAAGCCTCCACCTTTTCCTCTACGTATTTTGGCTTGACAAATGATTCGGTGATGTGAAGGATTGGCTGAGGAAATACCCAACCATCTTTCTTACATTGGTCAGCCCATTGTTCATCATCGGGAGTAGCTTGAAACCCTATGCTGAAGAACTTCTTATTGGTAGGCAATGTGAAAGGTTATTTAATGCCTTGCAAGGACACCACGATCCCTTTTCCAGGTGTGTACCCATGTTTAATCATGTCGCTAGAGACCATAATTGATGCGTTTGATAGGAAGGGCTGAGGGCATGGGGTTCCTTCCTCATGTTGGTCCGCAACCACAATCTCGAAAGCCTGGTAGACTATGTGCTCGTTGTCTTCTCTTGCTTCTAGGCATGGGACTGATGGGTCCCTGTAAATAGATTGCTCGTCCTCTCCATGGACCACAATTTCCTGGTCTTCATACTCAAACTTAACCATCTGGTGGAGACTAGATGGCACTTCCCCCACTGCATGGATCCTAGGCCTTCCCAAGAGATAATTGTAGGAAGTATCCATATTCATGACCTGGAATGTCACTTCAAAATCTACAGGGCCGATTGTCAAGACCAAATCAATCTCCCCGATTGTGTCTCTGTTGATACCCATCGAATGCACAGACGCACACATTGTTAGGCCTAATTCTCTCAGTCATGATCTCCATTATTTGTAGGGCGAGAGAGGGCAAATATCAACCCCAAATCAGCCATTCATCATAACTCTTTTCACATAGTACCCTTCATAATTAACAGTTAGGTGGAGAGCTTTGTTGTGGGCATCCCCTTTTGGGGGCAGGTCATTTTTGCTAAATAAGATCCAGTTGATTTCGAAAAATCGTTCCGCCATTCTTTCCATTTGCTCAACTGTGGTCTCGGCTGGAACATATGCTTCATTAAGTGTTTTGATCAGGATTTTCTGATGCTTTTTTGAACTTATCAACAAGGATAGAAGTGAGACCTAAGTGGGGGACTTTCTGAGCCGTTCAATTACGGCGTATTAAGAGGTTTTCATATTTTTGAAAAATTCTTATGCCTCTCCGGCACTGATCGGCTTCTTAGGCGGAAAGCGTTTCCGCTTGCTTTTGTTTAGTTCTTCCAAGTTGAGGTATTTCTCTGATGAGTTTATCTCACTCGTTTCCCCAGTACTTTCTTTTCCTTTGTATGTCACCACCGTCTTGTTGTAATTCTAGGGGATGATAGTAGTATTCTTCACAGGAGTTTGCGACGCGCGACTAATAACCACGGGCTCATTCAGCCTTAATGAAATTATTTGCCCCCGCGCCACATACGTCCCCTTTGGCACATACATTTTTGGGCCGCTCATCGTTGCTTTGTTGAATTGTTACCTTCTAGGAGGGCTTAACTCACTTTGTTCCTTCGTGGGTGCCTTGGGGACGTAAAGAACAACGTTTTTAGAGGGTCCCTTATTTGTCTTGGCTTCATCCTTCCCTGTGGCCTGGGGGACGGGGTTACGCTTCTTCATTTCTTTGACTGGTTTAGGTGCCACCTTGGGCTTTTTCACCACATCTGTGATGGCGATGATAACTTTTAAAGCTGGATCAAAATCCTGGTCTTCTCAAATCATGTGAATGATGTGCCCATTATTATGAGTGGGGAATGGAATGTTCGTCACATTGGGAGTCTCTTCATCCCTTAACACCACCTTCATTTGTTCTATAAGGCTTTCCAAAACCCGTTTGAGGGTCCAGCAATCCTCCGTGTCATGCCCTTCTGCTCCGTAATGGTAGGCACAATTGGTACCCCGCTTGTATGATGCTGATGTTGGGTTTTGCCTGGTCGGAGGTACGAGCTGCAGAAGCCCCATTCATACTAACTTTGGGAAAAGTCTTGAATACGGCTCACCGATAAGAGTGAAGTCAGGTCTCCCCGGTGGTTCACGGGGGTAGCTGTTGTATGGATAACTGTTTTGAGGAGGGCGTGGGTTATAGGGAGCTGGTGGAAAATGGTTATTTCTCGGGGGTGGAGTTCTGTTCTGGTTGTATTATTGTTGAGGCCTGGGATGCAGCTGAGCGTTCATCACCACATAGGGAAAAGGGGAAGTAGTATAAGTTGCGTCTTGGTGAGGATAGTAGTGTTGGGAAGCTTTGGGAAATGTGCATGGGTATTACCGAGAATTTCTGACATCATATTCCATCATGGCCCCTTCTTCCTTCTTCTTTCTGTTGGCTGCACTCTCTGATCCGCTTTGGATTGCCTGAAAGGTTGCTCTTATGGCAGATTGGCTCAGGATACGACTTGTTTTCATACCATTCTCAACCATTTCTCCAATTTTTATTGCTTCCGCAAATGGTTTGCCCATGGCGGACATCCTATTTTCGAAGCCTGCTCACGCCACTTAATGGCGTATTCTCTGAAATTTTTTGAGGATTACTTTTTAAGATTGGATAGAGAGTTTTTATCTGGAGCTATATCCACGTTGTATTGGAATTGCCGAACAAAGTCCCATGCCAGGTCATCCCATATGTGCTAGCGGGATATATCCTAGTCCATGTACCATTCTGATGCAATCCCTTTCAAGCTTTCTCCAAAATATGCCATGAGAAGTTCTTCTTTCCCGCCTGCTCCCCGGAGCTGGTTGCAGTACCTTTCCAGATAGGCTATGGGGTCCCCATGTCCGTTATATTTTTCGAACTTGGGGGTTTAAACCCAAGAGGCAAGTGGATGTGCGGGAACATGCACAAGTCTGCATAGTAGATGCTTTTCTGCCTGCTCAGCCCCTGTATATTCTTGAGGCTCTACTAAATACTTTTCATTTTCCGAGCCATTCCTTCGTGCTCGGGGTTTTTCTTATCTTGTCCCAAAGTGACCTCATACTGCGATTGTTGGGGGTATGCATTGGGAGTAACATGAGTGGTATCCAGATGGACGGACGGTGTTTGGAATGTGAAGCTGGTGGCTCAAAGCTTGGCCTAGAGATAGTTGATGGAGCCGTGGCAGAGACTGGTGGTGCAGTGAAGATGTTGGAAGACACACCGGAAAACAGGGCCTGGGAAGAACCTCAGAAGTCCTTTCGGCAAAGTGAGCCGACATAGTTGGATATCCAAACGGCGTGGTTGGGTAACTTATGGGGATGTTGGATGTCCCGCCTGCCCTGGGAATTATCTCTGGGACACTTGGGATGGTACTGGGTGGTTCCCTACCATTGGATCATGCGTCTCACATTTCCAGCATGCGCAACGCAAAGTCCTGTTCTCTTCAGCTCTTGCCGACTCAGATGTTGGGATGGCTGGATTCAGGTCTTCCAAGGAAGAGTTGACAATTGATAAGTGACTTTCGGATGTTATTTCTATGCTCCCTTTTGATCTAGTGAAGTAAGGATGGGAAGCCAGGTTACCGCAAAACCAACCACCTAAAAAGACCTTTTAGAGATTTAAACAAAACGTTAGGTTGAAACATTTATCTCATAAGGAATCGCACATTTAGGGTATGCAATGCACCTAGGAAATTAAATGCTTTCTATATGTTTTGCAACAGTTGTGTATTTCATCTCGGCTTTATTTCTCGGTTTTGAACTTTCCCCTTTTTTATCACTCTTGTCCTAATTTTTTTCGTTATTATTTTCCGCTCTTTTATTCCTTACTCGGTTTCCGTTCTTAAGGTTATGATCAAATCCTATATGGATTGCCTACGTATCACGGCACCGCGTGAATCAGATCATTACGTAGTTCAATGGATAAATCTGAATAAATATTTTTCTAAAACTTTCATTCATTAGACATAATACTTCTGATAAAAATTTTTTTAGCCCACTTTAAAACTACAAAATAGAATAAACACATACCTTCTTGGAAATGTAAGGGCTACAGTGGACTTAGACAGGATTACAACAAGAAAATGAAATACAGACTCGAAAATATCAAAAATACATCAGTGCTTCTATTACTCCAGGGATCAGTGGGGCATCATTCGGCCTAGCCACAGGCCTGCGTGCTATATCATGCTGGAGGCGGTATAGGGTATACATTATCTTGTGGATGAAGATCATTACTGTTGGGAAGAAGGTGGTCCGAGTCATATCTTCGCATTCCTGGCATTTGGTGACAATGTGATCGGCTATCTCCCAGACCCTTTGCCTGATGATACCTTTTTCCTGAAGTAGACGCCTGATCTGCTGGGATCTTGCCTCTAAGACTTGGGCGTCTTTGTGACTCTGCTCTTTCCATTATTCCAATTCGTCTTCCAACTGAGCTATGATGGCGTAGCACTGTTCCCTTCTGCCTTAAATCTCTTTTCTTACTTGGTCGTTTCGTTTTCAAAGGTGGCCATCCTTTCTTTTAAGCTCATAACTTCTTGTTCTTCCGCATTTTTTGCCAATTTTTCTCGAACTTGGGTCAAATCCTCTTCGGCTTTGTCCAGGTCATCATTGTAACTACATAACTTTTACCTAAGGCTGGTGACGAGTCTTTCGTCAGCTCTGCTTCTCTCAGGATTTTCAATGGCTATCCTCATTTTCTGGATCTGAGCCCGGAAGGCCTCATTTTTTTGTTCACCCGATTTCTTTCCCCTTCGGCTGCAACAATTTGTAAAGTGTTTTCAAATTTAAGCTCCCTGATCTGGGCCTCCAATTTACTTATTGTATCCTGGTAGTTGATTTCCTTCTCTAACTAGACCCAGTGTTCTTGCGTCTGCTCAGTAAAGTGATGTACGTGAGGTCTTTTCGCAGGTCGCTCTGGTTCTTGGTGCTCTCTGCCTCTTCTACCATACCAAGACATGTAGGCGGGCTCCACTTCCCCTTGGATAAATTTCTTACCCGAGTCTGAGGTTATAAAAATCTACACTCGTTCCAGATTTGACGGACCCTGCCTTCAGGAAATGCAGCTCTCAGACACAACTCAATGGCTTGTTGGCTTAAGTCCTCATCATGTGGAACACCTTGTTGTCTTCCCAACTGCCGTAAGACTCGATGCGGGGCATATGGTTGAATGCTTCGTAGACCCATTAACAAAAGATAGCACACCTTAGCAGACATATTGATAACCTCGCCGATAGGGAGCCACCTGAATATCCAGTCGATTCGGTCGGCAGTCAATGAACTCAAACGTGAGTGTCAGGCTTCTGTGCCCTCAGGAAAATTGTGGCCCTCTACCCGAGTACCATGTTCTTCGATACAATTAGAACCCGTTAAGCTGTAGTTAATGTAGCCTGGGAGGTGAGGAGCGTCTGGTGAGAATTTGGGGGTGTTTGGTTGAGCTCCGCGGTTAGTAGGCTATTTCCAGCCGGCGGAGGCGGTGAGGGTTTGAGGGCGGCTAGGGTTNTCTAAGTCACAGAGCCGACGAAAATAGCATTTTAAAAAGTGTTAGGGCTTTATGGATTTCAAATCTGAAATTGCTCGATTTTGGGTGAGTTTTTGGGGAAACTGATGGTGGGATGGGGTTAAGCGGGAGGTGAGGACTGCCTGGTGAGGATTTGGGCTTGATTGGGTGAAGCTCCGCCGTCGGAGGCGATTTCCAGTCGGCGGAGGCGGTGAGTGTTTGAGGGCGGCTAGGGTTTGGTTAGACAGAAGAGAGAGAGAGACGGAGGGGATGGGGGTTAGACTTAGGGTGAAATGTGGGTAGGGGGCGTTTGGACATATATATAGTTTAAGGTTGTTGGGTTCCCAGCCGTTGGATCAAAATAGATCAACGACTGGGATTGCTTCCTTAATTGAAACGGGGTCGTTTTGGGGGGTAACATGGCTGTCGGGTAATGGGATTGGGCCTGGGTGTAGAGAAGGGTTTTTTGGGCCTGGGCAAGTTAGCCCAGGTCCGATTTTAAGCTTTTTAATTACTAACTTAATTAATTTAACTAAATTCACACCTAATTAAATCTAAAGAAATGCAATAATTGATTCTAAACCTTATTTTATCTAATTATAAATTAATTAGGAATAGAGAGAAATTAATTTTATGCTCTTAATCAAATCTATGACTTATTGGATAAAATGATTAACTTGGTAATAAGTTGTTAAACTTATATTACATCAAATAACCACTATCCGTCTATTATTTAAATTTAAATTAATCACAAATAATAAGCTCATAATTCTTTAATAATGGCGATGCAATTTTAATAATTTTAACAGATGAATTATGAGTATGCAAATGCAAACAACTCAACAATCAATCACTAAATATTCAACAAAAAATCTATAAAATTAATTTACTTATCTAATTTTGTAGGAGTATTTAGTAGGTGAAAACTTACATGCTCACACCGGTGAACTGGCTGGAACCATCCAAGATACCAAATTCCACGTAATCGAGGGCGACATGAGGTACAATGCCCTGCTCGGAATACCTTGGATCCACAACATGAGGGCAGTGCCCTCGACCCTCCACCAGATGATGAAATTCCTGACGTCGGATGGCATAAAAATAATATACGGGGAACATCATATTGCAAAGGAAATGTTTGCGGTCGATGAGGTAACACCGATATCGACATTGTCAACCTCAGAAAAGTCGAAGATCAAAGGTAAACATGGAGCCAAATAGCAATCACTGCCGCCATCCTCGACCGAATCAAAGAAACAAGTGATAGAAGAAGATGATGAGGATTTTCTAACCCCTCGAACTTTTGTTGTTCCTGAAGATTTTGACTCTACCAACTCAACGGTCGAAGAGCTGGAATAGGTTATACTGATCGATTACTTTCCCGAGCGAAAGGTATACCTAGGAACGGGATTAACTCCCAGACTTAGGAAAAAACTCCCGAACTCGAAAGGCCATCGAAGACATCACCGTCGTGGACAACGTAAAATCCGTGCAGAGGCTGACTGGACGGGTAACTGCTCTGGGCCTATTCATCTCGAGGTCATCGGATCGAATCCACAGATTATTTTCTCTACTCAAAAAGAAGAACGATTTCGCCTGGACTCTGGAATCCCAACAAGCATTGTAAGAATTAAAGCGATACATGCTGACACTGCCACTGCTTCACACTCCGAAGGAAGATCAAAAACTTTACTTGTACTTGGCAATATCCGAAATCGCGGTAAGTGGTGTCCTAGTCCGAGAAGAACAAGGTACACAATTTCTTGTTTATTATGTTAGTCGAACCTTAGGAGAAGCAGAGACTAGATATCCGTATTTAGAGAAATTAGCTCCCTTGCACTGATAAGCGCCTCTAGAAAATTAAAACCATACTTTCAGTGTTACCTTATGTGGTATTAACTACTTACCCACTTCGTAATATTTTGCACAAGCCCGAATTATCGGGCCGATTGGCCAAATGGTTCGTCGAACTCAACAGGTACGATATTGAATATCAACCCCGAACGGCTACCAAGTCTCAAATTTTAGCGGACTTCATGGACGATTTCACACCAACCCCCGTACTCAAAGTTGAAAAGGAACTGTTGTTGAAATCGGGTACATCATCGGGGGTATGGACCCTTTTCACAGACGGTGCTTCGAATGTGAAGAGATCCGTGCTAGGCATCATTTTTAAGCCACCCACATGTTACACTATTAGACAATCTATCAAGACTCCTAAGTTGACTAACAATGAGGCCGAGTATGAAGTCGTGATTGCAGGTATCGAGCTAGCTAAAAGCTTGGGAGCAGAAGTCATTGAAGGTAGATGTGACTCTTTACTGGTGGTTAACCAAGTAAACAAAACCTTCGAAGTTCGAGAGGATAAAATGCAGAGATATTTGGACAAGCTGCAATTAACTTTGAACCATTTCAAAGAATGGACTTCATAATATGTGCATCGATACCAAATAGTGTGGCGGATGCACTTGCAAATTTGGGATCTTCGGTTGAGGAAGATAAGATCAGCTCAGGGACTCTCGTTCAACTCTCGAGATCCGTGATCAAGAAAGGTCATGCTGGGATAAAATCTACGAGCTTAACCTAGGATTGGAGGAATAAGTATATTGAATACTTGAAAAACTAAAGCTCCCATCGGACCCTAAAGAGTCGAGGGCCCTAAAAACTAAAGCTCCCATCGGACCCTAAAGAGTCGAGGGCCCTACGAACCAAAGCTGCTCGATTCACATTGGACGAAGATGGAACGTTACACAGAAGGACATTCGATAGACCATTGGCAGTATGTTTAGGACCAGGTGATACCGATTATCTTTTATGAGAGGTCACTTGTGGGAACCACTCAGGCACCAAATCACTGATTCGCAAAGTCATTAAAGCAAGATACTACTTGGATGGCCTGGAAAAAGACTCTAAGGAGTTTGTTTGAAAATGTGACAAATGTTAAAGGTTTTCGCTGATGATCCACCATCCCAAAGAACAACTTCACTCGGTCCTATCCCCATGGCCATTCATGAAATGGGGGATGGACATCATCGATCCTCTACCATCGGCCCCAGGTAAAGCTAAGTTTGTCTTAGTTATGATTGACTATTTCTCTAAATAGATTGAAGCACAGGCGTTCGAGAAAGTACGAGAGAAAGAAGTCATAGACTTCATCTGGGATCACATCGTATGTCGATTTAAGATACCTACCGATATAGTGTGTGACAATGGGAGATAATTTATCAGCAGCAAGGTGACTAAATTCCTCGAAGACCATAAAATAAAAAAGATATTGTCAACACCATATCATCCTAGTGAGAACGGTCAGGCGAATCAATGAACAAGACTATCATCCAAGACCTCAAGGAAAATTTGAATGAAGCTAAAGGGAAATGGAGAGAAATTCTACCCGAGGTCCTTTGGGCATACCGAACCATATCAAAGTCCAGTACAGGGGCAACTCCGTTTCCTTAGTATATGTCTCCGAAGCTTTGATTCCAATCGAAGTCGGGGAACCTAGCACAAGGTTTCAACATACAATAGAAGAATCAAATCACGAGGCTATGAATATTAGCCTCGAATTAATAGATGAAAAATGAGAAGCTGCACTCATTCGAATGGCTGCACAAAAACAATGAATCGAAAGATACTACAATAGGAGAACCAACCTTCACCACTTCAAAGTCGGGGGCTTAGTCCTAAGTAAAGTCACCATCAACACTCGAGGTCCTAACGAAGGGAAGCTTGGCACGAATTGGGAAGGACCATACCAAGTCCTCGACATAGTTGGAAAAAGATCTTATAAACTCGAACAATGGACAGTGAACCACTACCAAACAATTGGAAAATATCACTTCTCAAGGGATATTATTGATAAGGTATAACTTTCTCCCTTCTTTCATTTATATATTTGACGCTAATACTGTAGGTGTTCTACCAAAGGCATCGAGACCTCAGTTTTTGAAGTACGCGTTGCACTCTTTTTCCCTTCGATCGGTTTTTATCCCAAATGGGTTTTTCCGGCAAGGTTTTTAATGAGGCAAAAACTATGAGCTACCTAAGGAAAATTTAACAGTATCCAAGGCTTCTTTGAAATCAACCTCAAATACTGGGGGGCATCACCCTCGGATGTTATATTTTCGAGAAAAGTACTTGTGTCAAAGGGTCTCGTTAGGAAAAACTTTGTAATGGACCAAACGGTCGAATAGACCATGTCATATAGATTAGTTGAGTCTCGATGGAAAAACATGTATGCATGTATAAATTATTCAAAGAAGCATTCTTACTTTATCGATCATCTTGTGTCTCGAAGAAAATTCTCTACTATACAAAACTCATACTTGTGATTTTGTCAAAAATGGCTCAAGAGCCAAATGTAAATGTACCTCGAACACTCGGGGACTCTCATCGACGATAGGAATATTTGAGTTCTCTAAACTCAAGTTCATAAGATCTCGAAGAGGCACCCCTTGATCTATAGTCCAAGGCCACCATTCTCGGGGACTAACATTTCGAACAAGTTCAAAATGTTATTGGATAATAAGCACAAGAGGCATACCCGAAGGATACGAACGAATTAAATGCTACGGTCAAAATAACGCGGCTCGGAGACGTTCGAATCCCGTAATAAAAATAAGCCTTCAAATTCTTTGAAATACCGATTAAAAAAGGTTACCCTCGGGAAATAATCAAAAGGGCTTCGATAAAATCGGCCATCGAAAATCCAACAGGGCTTTGATAATATCAACCCTCGAAAAACCTTAAGAGGTATCAAATTATCTTAACAAAAACGTGCTAAGACATAATAAGCAAAGAGGTTTCAATTGACACTAGACCTTCAAAAAACCCAATGGGTAAAAAAAATACATGCTAAGTCATAAAGCAATTTTGTCTAAGTCTTTTAAGCCGAAAGTGGGAAATAATATCCATATTAAAAGAGCCTAAGGGCCAATACATTTAGAGTTTGAGACCTTGTTATCACTCAACTCGGACCAAGGGTTCCACTATTCCAAGCTCGAATAAAGTCGATTTGAATATAGCTCGAGGATTCACTATAAAACCTTAAGGGGTATGTTGTTGTAAGTTCGAAACTTACTCATTATTTGATAAAAAAACCTAAGGGTTTATTCTATTCTAAATTCAAAACTTACTCAAACTTAGTTATAAAAGCATTACAGTTATGGCTTCGACTAATCCAGCCGAAATCTCGAACATAATATTAAGCTTTGGGACTCGCCTTTGCTTGACTACAAATCCTAAGGGTTTCTAAGTTCCAGCTAGTGTTCACTCGATTACAAAGGCTGCAACAACAAAATTTTCACAAGGCACAAGCACAAAACATGTTTGAACATAAAAACTAAGAAGACGTTCAAAAGGAGTTTTTCTGTTATATATTGATGAAAAAGGATATGTACAAGAGAGTGATCAAGGTCTTACAAAAAGAAAGAAAAATAAACTAAGTCCTAACTATGACCGGTTTCAACCTCTTATTCGGGAACAACTTCTCCGGGAGAAACTTCTCCTTCAGGCCCCTCATCGGATCCGCCTCGACTACCTTCTTCATCATCGTCTTTGTCATCGAAGGAGGCGAGCTGCCTAGCATCGGCTTCGAGCACCCTAGCTTGGGCTATCTTTATAGAGAGGTCAAAACCTCGAGCATGGATTTCCTCGAGGGTTTCCTTCCGCCATTCGTACTTTGCCAAGTCATTGCTCAATCTCCCCCGAATGGAAGTCTCCCTTAGATGCATTTGAGAAGACTCAGCATCAGCCCGATACATGGTAATGGAATTGTCTTCCATGACCTTCATCTTCTTAATGTCCGCCTTGGCCTCAACAAGCTCGTTTTCAAGTTCTCTGATCCTTTTGGCTCGGGCAGAGCTTTTTTCATTGATGCCCCAAAGTTGAACCTCGATCAATGATAGTTTGGCTGAGGTAGCCTCTTTTCATGCATCCATGTAGTCCATATTCTCCTTCTACCGATCACAATCGGCTTTGATATGGTCAACCTCTCCTCAGAGCAGCTCGATCCGTTTAACTTTTTGCTGCAACTGAGATAGTAAAGTATTAGCCTCCACGGTTGGGGTGAGTTCGTACTTTATAAAAAGGATAGCTACCTACTTATCTAGCTCAGCCTCCTCTTTACGAGCCTTGGCCAATTCCGTTTGAAGGTCCCTTAGAGCCTCGTCCTTTTGGCCATAAAGAAGCTTCAAGGCGTTCCTCTCCTTTGAGACTTTCTGAAGCTCAAAGTCACACTGGCTAAGGTCATCTCGAAACTTGGAAAATGCCTATACAAAAGGGAAGATGCAAGTCAGAATTAAATAAAAGATAATAAGAAAGAGGATTGCAGCAACTAATGCTTACCCGAGATAGAAGACGTTGGGCCTCTTCAAAGAGAATCAAACCATCACTGATATATGAGGCATCATCGACCCCAGTAAAGAGATCCCGGAAGGGATCCCCTACACTAGAGCCTCCGCCTATATCGGGGGTCTTCAACTCCCGAGTCTCCCTTATTGCCTCCTCAAAAAAATCCGGCAAAGAAGGAAAGTGACCGACTGTCAAGGCCCCGAGCAAGTCACCTGGGTCGCTCTGATCGACCTTCGGAGTTTCATAATAGGCCCCATCTGTTGTACTTGCAGATGGTCGAGAGACGATATCGATTTTAGAAGATTTAGGATTCTCACCTGAACCCTCTTTGGAAGCCTTCTCGTCACGAGGTTTGATTTCGGCAGCCGCCTCTGGCTCGGAAGGTTTGGCAACCTTAATAGCCTTCCTAGGACGGGCCATTAATGCCAAGGCACCATCCTCTTCTTCTTCTTCCTTTTTCCTCAGGCTTTGGACCGATTCCACTATAAGGACGATCACTTTCCTCCTTACCCTTCGAGGTTTGGGCTTGGGTCCTCGAACTGCGAGGCACCCTTCTTTTTCTTGTCTTTCTCTGGCTTCGGGATCGAAGACTTGCCCTCTTCCTCGCCACTCGGGGGCCTGAATATGGCATATTTGGCCAGTCTTGCACAAAGTAAGCATAAGTAAATAACTATATGGATGGTGTTGGCGAAATACGAGAAAGAAGACCTTTACCATGAGTCTTTGCCTCCCATCTACCCTTCTCCAGATCACGCCATGCACACTCGGCGTGGGAGGAAGTCGAGGCTAAATTTCGAACCCAGTATTCTAGATCGGGGACTACCTGAGGCATCCAAGGAATAGCTGCATAATAAATGAAAATGTTAGGCGAAGCCAAAGCACATACCAATAACAATGTTCAAAACATCACTTATGAATGAGGTTTCACTCCTCGGTGAACGACATCTTCTCCTTCGGGATGATGTCGCAAGTCCTCACTCGTATGATCTGACTCATCCAACCCCGATCCTTGTCCGCGTCGATGCTCAAGAAAAAGGCCTTCGTTGCTCAACGCTAGAGCTTGATCAGCCCTCTGAAGATTCGAGGGCGGTACAACCGCATGAGATGGCTAAGAGTGAACTCCAGCCCCTGGGCCTTGCTGGAGAAGAAGCGCAACATGATTACAATGCACCAGAACGAGGGGTGAACTTGGCTAAGAATGACATGATATCTTTTGCAGAAATAGACTATTACTGGGTCGAGGGGACCCAATGTGAAGGGGTAAGTGTAAATACTTAAAACCCCCTCCATATAAGTAGGAATGATCTCTTCAGGAGCAGGGATTTGCACCACAACCCCGGGATCCCAATTGCAGTCTCTCTTCATGGCCTCGAGGTTGCTCTTCATTATGGAACACATGTACCTCAACACATGTTCACATCGACCCGGAACCGATGAAGGGTTTTCGATCTTGAAATCGGACTTCAGAGTGAACGAGCCAGAAACGTACTCGTAAGGAGCCGGTTCCACCGGTGTTTTGTCACTAGCTGGCTGGAAGAAGAGGAGGAAGTTTACTCCTTTTGAGGTACAAATTTTGAGGTTTTTTCCATTGATTCAGTTAAACAAAGGCAGAGAAAGATGAAAATAGGTGGTTTTGATGCTAACAAGGGTGGCTCAACATGCAGCAAAAGAGAGGAGATGGAGAGAGTTAGTAGACTTAGAAGTTTCATTAGGGAAAAACTAAAGTTTGATTCAACCAAGAAGCGTGTATTTATAAGTTCACGGCCACGGTTCGGTGGCGCTATTGGCCGTTTTCCAACTGACATGCATTAATGATTCAGGGAACTGTACCGACGGGACATTTCCGTCACATCCATCGCTTACGTCATGAAGATGATGTCATGATCGAGGTTTTAGAAAATCGAGGCTCAAATCGTTTCTTATCATTTTACTCTAAGAAACGCAGGGACTATCTACATACGGTCGAAATCGGGCATATACGATTTCATAGGTATGGGAGCTGCCTAGAGGGTAAGCTTATAATGGACCAAGGCCGAATTCGAAGATAAAATATTTAGCACGGACACTGAAGATCGAGACCGAGCTTTACTGACTTCGAGTGAGGTATAATAACTGAACGTCGAGATATTAGCAACCGATCGAGGATCATGGTGGGAATTCCGGAACAAATCAAATCAAGCGATTATTGACGCCAATTCTAGGATTTTTCTTCTGTTATTATAATTGTACTTTATTTTGGATTCCTCTATTATATAAAGGGGTATCCCATTCATTCGTAGGGCATCATTATTCACTAAAAAGAATATATTCATACGCCGTTCTCTATTTCATTTACTATTCTTCACCGTTCATCACTGTTTATTCCATACTTTACTTTTGTTGTTATCCAACCTCGAGCCTATCTCAAATCGAGGTCGAAATCATTGCTAGAGTACTGGTTTGATTTATCTCACTGTTCAATTTATCTATTTAGTTCATTCTTTATCAATTGGTATTGGATTAAATCATGTATCCTTAAAATCACAATACAAGTTTAATTCTTACTCGAAATTTAGAGGTAAACATACACCTAGTGTCATGACAAGTATGCACCATGTATCCAACAACTGCAGTCTAGAATAGTTCACTTGCCATAAGTTCTGTTTTTTGTTACCTCCAATATGCCATGTCGCCATGCTAAGCATGCATACTGTTGGAATTATGTTCATAGACCATTAGAATGTATACGAATATCAAGTCATTGTTTATCTTTCTCCTTTGTTCCCGGTTACGTTTGAGGTAGGGGGAGGGAGGGGTTCCCTGTCACGACCCCAATTTCCCTCTATAGGATGTCGTGATGCACCTAATATTTATGACTAGGTAAACCTAGCATGCATAGAGAAATAGCGGATATACTACTAAAACTTCAAATAAAACCTTCATACTATAATAATAAAATCAATAGTACAATAACCAACACTCTCCCCAAAACTTGGTGGAAGGAGTCATAAGCTCTACAAGATGGTATTACAAGTCTCGAACTACAATACAGTTTGAAACAAGAAACAAATAGTGAAATATCTACAATAGAAGGGGACTCCGACGCTTGCAGTTGTGGAGCAAGTATACCTTGAAGTCTCAAAAAGCAGCAATTCAAATCAACTCAAGCATCTAGCCTGGGTAGACGTACCTGGATCTGCACCAAAAGATGTGCAAAAGCATAGTATGAGTATTCCACATCGGTACCCAATAAGTGTCAAGCCTAAACTCAATATAGTAGTGACGAGTCCAGGCCAAGACACCTACTAGTTTATAGTAAACATAATGAAAATGTAATAACAAGAAGTAAGAGAAAGCATAGCAATATGTAATATGAATCAACTTAATAACTGAGACTAACGAAAGGATTGTAAGCATAGAGATAATATAAGGGAAGAAATTGAAAAGAACCACAATGTTCATATACGGACAATAACTGATAGAACTGTGAAGAACAAAACAACAAGAAGTGTTCCCACCAAATAACTCTTTACAACACGAGATAAACAACAAGAATCACAACGAGGTATCGCCTCGTGTACAATAAGAATCACAACCGAGGTACCACCTCGTATATAACAAGAATCACAACTGAGGTACTGCCTCGGATTCACTCAATCACAATCTTTCGTTATACTGCCACGTGAACCTTACATTTAAATAGTTTTGAAAACAACTTTTCCAAAATAGCTACACACACTTTATCCCACCTTATAACGCTGCGTGCCTTCCACTAATTCCCTTACAAGCAACACGCACATAAGTCCTACCTTATTCCCCCGCAAACACATTAACCGCTAGCCTTATACCATGGCATGCACGTCAATATCACCACAACGTGTTGTCACACCTCCTTTTTCATCACGCCCCGAAGAGGGTACGGGAGTTTTTCCAATTAAAGTGACATTATTCGAAATGGGATTATTTTATTTTTATTAGAGTCGCCACTTGGAATAGTTTATTTGGTGTCCCAAGTCACCGGTTTAAATCCCAAATTGAGGAATTTTGACTCTGTTTAAATTGTCTGCGAACCAGAAATCCGGGTAAGGAATTCTGTTAACCCGGGAGAAGGTGTTAGGCACTCCCGAATTCCGTGGTTCTAGCACGGTCGCTTAATGATTAAACTTGGCTTAAATTGTTTAATTACTCACTTTTAGGATATATTTGTATTTTTAACCTTTCTTATTATTCGATTATTTAAATAATTAACTCAATACGAGTCACGCGTACGCATACTCGTTTAGTTCGACGTGTCAAGANTAATATTTATAGCAAAATAGTATAGAATTTGGGTGTGGTCAAAAAATAGTTGTTCACAGCATGCCCCTCTTTGCTTGGAAACATGAAGAGTTTTCAGGCAAAGAAAAATGAACAAAGTGACTGATTTTTGACCTCACTATTATTTGAAAAGGAGGAGAAGATAAAAGAAAGGATGTGACCGAGCCTTGGTTTTAGCCAGCCTACATATCTCGGGTTATAAGGGAATCAGGTCACGTGTAGTTCGAGTGAAAGATGGCTG